>VDFB02058242.1:706045877-706340570 GCA_007258455.2 Sequoia sempervirens | reverse complement strand
GGACATGGAACAACATGGTTATACTCTATGATTGCATATTGTGATCGATTGGTTGCATTGAAAGATTATGGGGTGGTTGTATGATCAATAAATGTATTATAAACTATAAATACTGTAACTTGAAGGTTCCTGTACAAGATTGTTCATGGTGAATGCTACTATAAACAGACATCAGAAAGATAAGTCTGAAACTTGTATGTAATCTTTATTACTATAATACAAAGTGACTTCTCTTGGTGTGGTAGGTTTTTCTCCTGTAAGGGTTTTCCCACGTATATCTGGTGTTCATGTGTGATTGTCAAATACTCTATTTCTGATGTTTACTTCATAGTGCATCTTAATTGAATTGTAATTGAAAATTTTAAAAAGTAAATCTGCATTCTTCTCTAAGGTTTTTTATGTTAGGAGAGTTGTTTCCACATCTAGCTTTCCTTACAATATAGCCTTGATATATGTGATTATAGCAAAATATTGAATATTAACAAGTGCTCCAAAATCCATACAATTTTGAGAGGAGTTGAAATGATGAAAGCCAAGTCAATTTATAGAAAATTGATCATTCAAATGAGAGGCCAAGATTGAAAGATAAATGAACGATTTAGATTAAAAAATTTGACATGCATTAAGATAAGTGTTAGTACTATACTGACATGAGTGATAAAAGCTAAGAATAGAGATAAAGAGTAAATAATTATTTAATCTCTAGTTGAAAGTATTTGAAAATTAGAAGAATAATGTTTGCATGACAAAGATAAAGATAAAATAACAGAAACAATATGTTCAAATGCACGCATAAATGAATTAATCAAATAAAGATATTTAATTAATAAATGTGTAATTGTGTGTTTCTTTACTCCTTGACCTTATATTGAAGGTGCATTTAAAACTTGAATTCAATCCCAAAAAATTCTCTTACCAAAAGTGAGACACAACTCCATGATTTAACCCAATGGCATATGACGAGCGCTAGTAGCTATCTCATTC
Organism: Sequoia sempervirens; assembly: GCA_007258455.2. Lineage (NCBI taxonomy): Eukaryota > Viridiplantae > Streptophyta > Pinopsida > Cupressales > Cupressaceae > Sequoia > Sequoia sempervirens. The sequence goes on along the minus strand of VDFB02058242.1, from coordinate 706,339,586 downwards.
ATTCCAAAGAAAACTACCTCAAGATCTAACCTTCATTAGGACTATCCCTATCCCCCTCTATCTATCTCACCACTCTCTCCCATCATCTAGGTATAGGATATAGGGTGTAGGATATAGGGTTTATGGTATAGGGTATAAGGTTTAGGGTACAAGATTGATAGTACAAGGTTTAGGGCACATAGGGTATAGGGTACTAGTATAGGATTTAGGGTATAGGGTGTATGATTTAGGGTTAAGGGTATTGATTAAAGGGTTGAGAGTATTGGAAGTACAGTTGAGGGTATAGGTTGAGGGTGTGTGGTTTAAGGTTGATGGTATAAGGTATCTAGGATTGAGGTGTAGGTCTTAGGGTATTCAATTTATAGTTGAGGGTATCAGTATAGAGTTTATGGTTTACGATTGAGGGAAAATGGTCTATAGGTGAGGGCCTTTGTGTGTGTGTCTCTCACACTCATTCCCTTTCCTTCTCTCTTTCTCTGTTCTCTTCTCTCTCTTCTTTTCCAATTTCTTAAAGTTTGAAAACTTTCAATAAAGATTATTTGGTGCTTTCCAAATTTAGCTAGCACCAAATAACCTGCACTAAAAGCCATAAAAAGATGCATGTGGCCTGAGTTTTAGACACACATTCTCTAATTTTTTTCTAGTTTCTACACATTATATGATAAAGAATTTTTTTTCATGGTGTTGACATCTTGCACAATCATATTTTCCATATTCCATCACCTTTCCACCACTTTTTTGTTCATTTGACAATGTATAAGACAAAAATTTGAAGTTTTTAGATCAAATTTGATTATATGAGGTATATTTTCATGTTTATGGAATTCAAATGTTTATTATGAATTTTTTGTTTAAATTTGAGAATATAGACCCATTATTTTCATATTTTTTTTCTAATCCTATTAGATTTACATAGAATTAAATATTGAATTCAAAGGAAGTTACATAAAAAGTCAAAAAAATAGGAGTTTGAAGCAAAAAATTAAAGAAAATGACAATTTGTATATATTGTAATATTAAATCTCAAAATTTAAGGTACATTCTATTTTTGTTTATGTGTTTTTTTGTGTGTCTCCTTCTCACATAGTTCAATTGCAATCATTTTTCATTTGATTTTATTCTATTTGTATTTGTTTACTTGAATTTTATGATTATGTTAGCATTTCCTAGTTAGTATGGCATTGATATGTGCACACCTTAAGTGGTCCATATTGACACAAGTGAACATATGTTGCATTTCTATCTGACATTCCTACATTGGTTCATGTTGGCACACCTAAAAACATATGGGTGTCATAAATATCTTAAGACATTCCTAGGGAACCAATATGACCATCCATTATTCTTCTGGTCATACAAATCAAATATTGCCAATTTTGAATGAAATGGAATATGAAACTTGAACATTAATCAAATTTTGTCAACCTTGATTATTGGGGAATACTTGTAGAATTTATCATCATGAGAAGGAAATGGCCAAAAACTCTAACATCCGATGAGTGTGAAGCCAAGAAAGAAAAGAAAAGAAAAAGAACGAGGCTATAGACACCTAAATTTGACCACTCCCATATGGTCAAATTCACCCCTTGTATTCCTCTATCCCACATCCCTTGTCCACATTAAATAAGTAATTTATTATTTGATTAATATTGTGCTACAGCCTAATGTCCCTAAGGTATTTAATAAATCAATTAAATACCTTACCCCTTTCATCTCTAAATTGAATAAATACCCCAATTTATTTAATTTAGCCACTTTAGTCTTTATGAATTAAATCAATTTTTAATTCATTTATTCTTTCTCCTCATGTCGCATCGACCATAATCCTCTATGATTCAGATTAATTTAATTAATCTATGATTAGGATGTGCACACCCTTAATCATCATTAGGGTCACATCCTCCATCGTCTCCCACTTGCCTCTAATCTATCATTAATTCATCTAATCAGGTATTTGCACAACCTTAATCACATGCTTAACCCAACCTAATCTCCATGCCATTTATGGAATGTATCCTAATTCAACTACATTAAATTATTTCTCCTTTTGGATAAGGAACCCCCTTCCCCATGTGAATTTTTAATTCACATTTATTTGTCTAAGGAATTTTAAAGAATTTAAAATTCTTTCTCCCATCCCCATGACTATAATTGCCAAGTTTAGAGCCAAATACAATCAGGAGTTTAGGAAGAGCCAAACCTGATCAATACAAAGGTAAATTCAATTGAGTTATAGAGGTGAATTCGTATATGCCTATCTGTACAATAGGAAAAAGTGAATCCACCTTTTCCAGAAGATAGGTGAGCCTCCTCCACAGACAAGGGAAAAAATTTCTCACACAAAGACGAGTTGGTAATAATACATAACCTTTATTTTTTTTATTTGAGCTATAATTCAACTTCAATTTTGGGTACTAACCAACTAACTTGTTTGTCGATGATCTATGGCATTTAACTAATGATTTGTGCAGCTTGTTTAGCCTCATTCATCTAAGATTGGAGGTCAAAAATACTAATGCATATGTTGTAGGACAAGTAGTCCAAGATCTTAGTTAGCTTCATCTATTGTTTTTCACACTAATTAAGGAACACATAGCTTAATTAAAGGGTTAATAAACCTTGCTTTCCACGTTTTGGAGTGAATTGTTGACATAGCCACTCCCCTTGCACTTTTCAATGATCTTAGGTGATGGGAAATCACAATTATTCTAGTCCAACCTAGTCTACATAGGAACTGCTAGTACATCTAAGCTCCCCCCTTGCACTATGTGTGAGCCTGGGGATTAGCCAAAGCATCTAGTATTTCCTTCCTTTAGTGGTATCTACTTTAGATTTCATCATCCAGGGGATGATTCCAACCATGTGCTATTGGTGGGGTATATAAAGGAGAGAGAACTAAAGTTGTACCACAATCCAGTCATGTCATGTCTAGTGAAGCATTGAAGCTAGGGTGATACCTAGATAAGTCATGTAGGGTTGATCCAAGTTTCTAGTACCTCATTAGGGCTCTTGATCAACACTTGTGATGGGTTGGTGTTCACAGTTGTGCCTCACTTACCTAGTGTATATCGAGGACATACAAGATAGCATGTATAGCCTATATAGAGACCCGTGTTTTAGCCACAATTTGGTGTAGTGTAGGGAATGTGCATTGTACCTCAAATTTACTCACCACATACTCCCTTGGGTTGAGACAAAAAACCTCATGGTGGACTATGATAATCTCTGAGAGAGAGCATGAAGGTGAGCCTGTGGTGTTTGTTGATGACCCTGTTCCATTGAACCACTAGCTATACTAGTACTTGTTGTTAGTATGAGTCATTCCAACTTTACTACTTGTTGTGTACCATGTTTTTGTCCTTTGTCATAGTCTATCCCTACCCTCAGTGGTGATTTTTTTTCTCACAGAGGCAAACTTGCATTGTGGGCAGGCAATCCTACCTTGTAAAGGGTCAATTCTATTTTTGAGTTAGGCCTAGGTCATCCTTTAGGCGAGTTCATCCTTGTTAGGGGAGAATTTTCTTATGGGTCCCATATTTAGGTGACCCCATGTCTTCCTGTTCCTTGAATAGGAGAGTCCACCCAACCCATAGGTGAGTTTGCATCTAGTTCGTACCTACCGAGTCTTCTTGTTCCCTAGAATAGGTGATCCTGTCAACTTTTTGGGAAAACATATTGGCCATAGGGGAAATCCTATCTCATCTACTTCTCCCTTGTCTGTACATCCCCTAGAATAGGTGAACCTGTTGTCTATAGGGGTGAATCTGTGTCTATCCATACCATCCCTATTTGTACAATTTAGGTCATGGAGGAATCCATTTTTCTGATAGGAGATCCTGATATAGGCATCTCCATTCCCCATTCGTATAGCTGAAGAAAAAGGTGAATTTGTTATCCCCTGATAGGCAATTTTTCTCGTGTTTGTACATCCCAAGATGGAGGCAACTTGCCTTCTAGATAGGTGATTTTTCCCATTGTTTTTGCCCATTTCTTTTGATCATTCCAAGATTTAGGTGATCATGTGTCCTAGAAGGGTGGCCCTAAACCCTAAATAAGTGATTTTGTGTTTTGTTCCTAACTATTTCTTTTAAACACCCTCAAAATTAGGTGATCATGTGTCTTAAAAGGGCAATCATGTTACATAGATAGGTGATCCTATCACTTGGAGGGGTGAATTTTTCTAACACATAGGCATATGCACTATCCATACAAAACTCTTAAGAGTTAATCCTTTGGGCCACTGAAAGCCTATTGTTTTTTGAGTTTGAGTCCATGATCAATTTTTTTTATCATTATTCATAAGCCCGTAATCATCAATTTAGTCCATTTTCATTTTCCAAAAGTCATCAATCCATCTTTCAAATCATATAGGTACATCTTAGAACATCCCTAGATTGCATATTGATCATTGGTTCATCAACCCCAATCCCCTAGACTTTGTTTTAAACATTTTTATTCAAGTTGGCTTAGGTGTCTAATCCTGATCATCATCCCTCATGCTTACTTAGGATTGTTATCCATCTTGAGTTAGTAACCATCCATGACCCAATCAATCTACTTCCATCTTGAGGTAGATTTTATGTCGTAATCATCCTTTTTGTCATCCAATCCTACCATCGGCATCTTATGTCATCTAGTTAAACCTCTAAACTTAGTTTAGAGTTAGCCTCATCAATCCAATCCATTCAATTATCCAATCTTATCAATCATCTAATCCCATCAATCAACTTAATCAAACATAATTCCATCAACTATCCAGTCCATTAATCAATCCATCATCTAATTTGCTCAATCATTTAATCATCATCTAGGTCATTCATTTAAGTGCATCCTAGCACTTAGTGTCATCTTAGTCACTTGGTAGTTTTTTATTTTCATTCCCATTACTTGATTGCAAGCAAAGAAACTCAGGGTAGAACAATATGCCCAAGGTACTCAACCTCACATTCCCTAAGATCAACCCACCAATGGTGGTTCATTGCAATCTAACACTGAGGTCCACACTTCACCCATTCCTGATGAAAGCATGGTCAATCAACCTAAGATCATGGTCGATGAATACCTCAATAATCCCATAAACATCCAAATGATAGATCACCTCCTTGATGAGCGTGGGAATAAGATCTTATCCATATTACTTCTAAAAGGTATCAAGATGCATTGAGGTTTGACTTATCTAAATACATCAACATTACACCTCCTGCACTCCGGTTCTATCACAAGATCCAAATTTCAGCTCATTTTCCCCATACATTCTTGAGGTTCCACAACAAGAGGGTTGGTACCAACTAGGATTTGGCAATGTTGTGCTTTATCAAATACTACCCCCTGTACCACCTCCTTGAGTCCCAATTTTAGTCATGGGTGCACCTGATCCAAACATCTCCCAAGGCCCTAATCCTAGCAATCCTCTTGGTCTAGGCATATTGCAAGGTCCTCCCAATCCGCTAAGCATGAACATCGTGTGAGCTTCAATCTCCATGCATTCCACACCACCTCTTCCAACTAGCCAACTAGGTCAACCACTAGTGAATACCTGGGGAAATCCTTTCATTGTGCCACCTCCACCTCTTGGAGCTATACCCACATCAAACTTACTGCCACCTCCATTCACATCTCAACCACCACCTCAAGGAAATATTACATCCTCGCACTAGCCTTAGGGTAACCCATAGGAGGAACCATCATTATAACCGCCTCACCAGAAAACATCACAACAACCCTCATATCAACCTTCACAACATATTCTAATCTCTTCTCAACCCCCACATCAATCACAAGTTATGTCATAACATCAACAACTACCTCCTCACCATCCGCAAGGTATTCAGTCACAACCCCCTCACCAATCATAGGTCCCTTCTCACCAACCAACATCATCCCATCAATTACCTTCACACCAATCAAAAATCCCTCAATAACCTCAAATCCCATCTAGACCTCTTTACTAACAACCACCATCCTACCGACAAGCCCCTCAGCATACAAATATTCTAACAAAACCACAACAATCCTTCAAGAAAACACCAACCAACCCTGCTAGCCAATATCTCTATCACCCACAAAGCACTTATTATGTGCAACCCACCACATCCAATCCTAATCCCACTTATTCTTACCACAATCCTCAACAATCCTAGTAGTAGCCGTCTTACAAAAACCCCCAACAATCACAACCAAACCCCTACTATCAATAGCCTAATCTACAACAACCTCAGTATGCTCCCCAACAACCAACTTCTACATATAATTAGCAACCCCATCCATATTACTCCTAGTAGCAGCCATCATATCAGAAGGGTGCCTCTACCTCTTTATATTACCAAGCACCTCCCTCATATCAATAGGGTGCCTCTTCCTCATATTACCAAGTCCCACCATCCTATCAACAATCTTATACCAATCCCCAATCCATGCAACCTAGTCCATATCAGGAAACACCTTCATATCCACCTTCGCCTTCATACAACCAAACCATCTCAACTCCATCCACATCATTATCTCAATAAATGGTAATTAATTAAATATTTTAATATTTAATTAAATTTCCTGACTAATTTGGGTATAAATAAAATCTAAATAATTTTATTTATATTGTTTATTCTTTCATTTCGATTAAATAAATAAGTTTATTTAATCACTTTTCTTATCCATTTCTTAATTAATTAAATAAACATTACGATTTATTTATATTAATTATCATATAATCTTGGCTTGAATATTTTATTCAAATAAGGATTAAATATTCCTCTCTTCTAAAAATTCTCAAAATTCCATTCACAATTAAATATTCCAAATATTTAATTAATTCTTTCCAAATTTATTCAATTAAATATTCCAAATATTTAATTAAATTTTCTATAGTCCTAAATCAAATATTTCAAAAGTTTTAAATCCTCAGAACTCACATAAAATTAAATAAATTTATTTATTTAATTTGGATTTCATTATCTACAACAACCGCGGAAATAAATTCAAACAGAAAATTAAGAAATTTCTTACTGAAAGCAAAGTTGTTCTCGTGGGTAGAAGACAAACCTCCATTCTTCTCTCCAACCTCCCAACATCTTCCATCTTCCTCTCAACCTCTCCATCTCTCACCATTCAAATTTACCAGACAATCTCACAGCCATTGATCTTTGCCAGCCAGGCTCTTGCCTGTAAAAATCTATAAAAGGGACTACCGAGTCTTTGAAAAAAGGGAGAGAAGCTTGCATACAGGAAAACTATAGTCAATCAGCTTTCCAACATCCATAGCCTTTAGAATCATAGCATAGCATAGCTTAGCATATTTGCAATCCATATTATGGCCTATCATCCTCATATCATAGTTTCAAAAGCATTCATAATCCATAGCCCCTGTGCATATCCGTATATCAACATTTCACTCCACTAGCATATAAGATAGAGAAGTACTCTCCCTTTGCATACTCATTCTATAGGTTTCCATTCTGAAAAACTTTGCTTATACAATATGAGAGCAACAACTTCAAGCAAATCACTGGAGATAGAGGGACAATGGAACCATTTTGAGGAAGCTCTCGCTTTGATTTCTTTGATTTCATTCTATCTTCAACTTTCTTGTAGTTTAATGTTGCATTGGTGTGTTTTTGCTATCTTATTTTGATACTCAAAATTTCCCCACAAACATTTTGTCTCCAATCAGTAAGTATCTGGCCCCTAATTCTTTAACATCTTTTCAAGATAGCTTTTCTCGATAGGTTACTGCTAGAAGAGCTGCATAGAGCATCAAACATGCTTCAACACATAATATACCCATTTTAGCGCTCTTTAACTCTATTTTAGCGCTCATTGCAGGTTATTTAGTGCCCACGAAGGATTCCACAATGCTCTTTAATGATTCCATAGTGCCTTTTAAGGATGGTATAGCGCCCTTTAAGGATTTTGTAGTGCTTTTTAAGGATTCTATAGTGCCCTTTAATGATTATGTAGCGCTATTTGCAGTTTCCTTAGAGCATTTTTGTTTTAGCACTCTTGATGTCTGTTTTAGTGAATTTTTCTATTTTAGCATAGAATTTGTAAGTTTGCAATTGTAATCTGTAACTTAAGTAGGATTTGAGTGGATCTGACGTGACCACGACCAGTAAGAGCTTTAAAAAAAATGAACCAATCCTAGGCTAGTCACTTAATTGGAATGAATCAATCGTAGGATAGTCACTTAATTCAAAAATGAAGCAATCCTAGGATAGTCACCTCATTTTCTATTTTGGACTAAAAAGAACTCCATGTCTTTGTGAAGCAATATCTTCACCTAGCATAGAAAACTGTTTATTTGGGCTTAAAATTGCACTCTTGCTTGCTATGATTAAACGGTGATAGGCCTATGCTCTCCCCTTAACTAGGTGATCAAAATTCCAGACTCATCTATTCTATTTCATGAAATTTTAAGCTTTGTTAAAACCTTTTAGAAGGCCTTGGTCAGGTGAGAAAAGTACCACCCCACGGAACCACTCCAAGTGGGAACAACTAAAAGCCAATTTTTCCGTTTCACCTCTTAATCAAATGCGTGATGGTTGATGAAAATCCTATCTGATGGTAGTGCAAGATAACCATCCCCAAAGCCTTTGTTCTAAAGGTTGGGAGGTCTCCCTAAGGGAGTTTTATTATTTCCACACCAAACTAAGACCCACTACAAACTTAGTGGGTATTCAGTCAAGTCGGCCAACATCATAATAATCATAGTGCACCTGAGGGAAGAATTCTACCCTCAAGATACTCACCATATAACTGGCCCAAGGACCGCTTGCTCGTGGACTGGTATCCACTTCCATCACTCCAGTACACACCTAGAAAGACAAAAACATGGGTGACCCTTCGGGTGATTAACGCTTCGTGTGAGTCAACACGCTTCTAAGATGTGGGTTGTTGATTATTATGGGGACCTACTTGAGTACTAAGAGAGGAAATCATTACTTTTATTTTTATCATTGGTTCTGAAACAAATATCTCTACAACCTTGCTTGATGTGTCTTCAAAACATTAATTCAATAAAGATCATCCAAAACTCACAATTACATTGATTACTCTCATGTTAAGAGATTGGAAATTCACAACCTTTGTTAATAAATCCATTCTCAAATGAATCAAAAAACCAAAGAAACCACTTAGCTACAAGAAACTATTGAAGAAAAGATGATTATTGTACCAAAGTCAAAAGGTTTTACTTAAACATAGAACCTTTATCCATCGATATCATGACTATGTTAGAGGTTTCACTGATGATTATGTTGTAGAACCATTATACTCATGAGCTTTCTTTCAAAGAAGAGCCCTTTCTTAAAGTCACAACCACAGTTAGCGTATTCATTCTTCTTATATTCCCCAACCTTCAATTGAATATTCTACTCGTCTGAATCAATTTCTGCAATACAGAACTCAATCACATTAGGCATTTATCACAAATCCATCTTTTTACGAAGCTACAATCAAACTTCATTAAGTGCAAAATCATTTTTTCTTGATCTTTTACTTAAATTCCTGCCAATAGGATTTTCATCCTTTCAATTAGGGAAAAACACGAGCTAAAGACTAGAAATATTTTAAGTCATAGAATCTTCATTCTATTCTGACTTTGATATCCATCAAAAATTGCACTATTTCATTTTTTGATCAAAAGTTAGTAGAATTTGGGGCAAAGCTTATGCCTATTGTCACAAGATCTCGAAAGCACATAGAAAAAGATGAAAGAGAAAGTACCACAAGAAAAATGGGTGATAATAGTGAGAAGGAAGAGAAACCATTTCATATTGAAGAGATAATAGAAGAAAAACTTCAAGAAGCAGAGCAAGATCCCCAATTCCATACTTTTATGGAAAGGATTTTAGAACAAAACAAAGAAATATATTTCCTCTCATTAGCTAATCAAGGAGCTAAGTTACTTGTCGATTTTGATATAGAAGGGATTAAAGATAATCTTGAAACTCCTACTAATGATTTTAGTGCCCTTACTCAACAGATAAAAGAATTACAAGGGAAAATAAAGGAAATGCAAGGGGGTGCAACAAAGAAGTATGTTTTGGATGACATATCTCCTTATCCATTTGATAGGAGTCTTCAAATGATTCCTTTTCCAAAACATTGCAAAATCCCTAAATTTGATAGGTACAATGGGAAAACTAACCCCATTGAACATGTGAGGGATTTCCAAAATATGAGTTTAGAATTCGCTTATGAAGATACCTACTTAATGCAATTGTTTCCACAAAGTTTGGGTGGAAAATCCATGGAGTGGCTTTCTAAGATCACTCCCCCCATCAAAACTTTTGAGGAGTTAATAAATCAGTTTATATCACAATACGCCTACAACATCCAACACCAGATAACCATGCTTGATCTTTGTAAAGTAAAACAAAAAGTAGGGGAATCTTTCACTACGTTTTTACAAAGGTGGAGAAGATTCTTTGCATGATATTCCCGTCTTGTTCCTGGAAAAGAAAAGATGGATATCTTCATCAATAGCCTAAATCAAGAAATAAGCTATAGGCTTAATCTTCATTGTACTCCTAACTTTCAAAAATTGATTGAAAACACAATTACCATTGAAGGGGCCTTGGTCAAAAGAGGAGTGATAAAAATTGATAATCCAAGTTCTTCCAACCATAACAACGATTATAAAATAAGGTTTTGGAACATAAATAAATTTTTTGTCAATGATGGTATAGTGGATAAAAACAATCTATGAACAAGATCATCTATCTTCAACCTATCAAGTGCTCCACGAAACAAGCAACAAGGAAACAACAATCAACAAGGATAAACTCCAACCAAGAAAGCATGACCAATCAAAACAACAAGGATAATCATGGTAATTTCAATAACAATCTTGGCAATACCCAAACATAAAATCTACCAAGACCTCGATTCTTTTCAAATCAATGGAATTTTACTACTTTGGGTCAATCTCTTGAGTCTTCTCTCAAGGAGATTCTCGATAGTAAGGTTATCACCTTACCACCACAAAGATATTATGAGCCACAAGTCAAACCATCATGGAATGACTCGTATTATTGCAATTATCATCGATGTAAAGGTCATAGAACAAATAACTATCAAGCTGAAAAATCTAGTACAAGATTTGATTGACAATGGTGCCATCACAATTGAAGGGCATCATACCAATGGCGATCATCAAGCATTCAAAGATCCTTTACCAAACTATCAAAAGGGGGAAACATCAAATACCAAAGTGAAAAGCATAAATAATGTTGAAGACAACATAACCCACCACATCTATGCAAATGATCAGTGGGTTAATGTTATCAAAATCAAGGAAAAACAAGAATATCAATAGGTTAATGTGACTACAAGAGGACAAGCAAAATTTTTCCTAAAAGGAAGTTCATCTAAGGCAGCTATTCCTCCTCCAAATCATTATAATCTAGTTGATAAATTGAGAAAAACATCAGCTCAAATTTCCATCCTTGAATTTCTTAAAATATCTCCCATACACAAGAATATTTTAGAAGAAGCTCTTGTAAAAACAACTGTCAACAATGATCTGGATGTAAACAAATTTCAAGCCACGGTGGGACATTTTTCTTCCCCAACATGTCTTTCATTCTCCAAAAAAGATGATGCCTCCATGACACATCCGCATAATTCATCGCTTTATCTTGAAGTCATGATCCATAAATACCGAATCAGATGTGTCTTGATAGATGGAGGAGCCAGTTTAAACATTTGTGCCTTAAAGCTAATACATGCTTTAGGAATATTAGAAAATTCCATCTATCCACGAAGGAAAATAACTATCAAAGCATATGATGATGAAGAAAGAGCTTCTAAAGGACTAATAATGCTACCTATTAGAGTGGGACCTATTGTGAAAAATGCTTTTTGTCAGGTTCTAGATCGTGATCTTTCCTATAACATACTTTTGGGTCATCCATGGATTCATGATATGCAGGCAGTACCATCAATGGACCATCAATGCCTCAAGTTTCTGTATGATGGATAGGAAATATCTATACAAGTTGACTATAATAGCACCCAAACTTGTTCAAATCTCTAAGCAACTCAAGACATTTTTGTGCCGCATAATAGGGAGGCTCTTACTGCTTCTTCTGATCTACAAGGCCAATTGCAAGAATTGATGAAGAATCTTGACACCAAGCTACATTTAAAAGATAGAGTAGGTGAATATTTTCTATTCCTTTCTAGCTTACCTCCTTCTCTGAGGTCACATGGTTAGCCAAGCCTATCAAATCAAAAGATTGCAAAAGCCTCTACATCCCAAGCTTCTATGCCAATCACGAAGTTTGATGGAAAATTCATTAAAGCTAACACCACTGAGGAAGATGTTGAAGATAGGGACATCCTAAGCTGGCTATACAAAGATGAAGATGAATTTGTCTTGCACATCAAGTTACCTACCAAACAATATGGCAAAGGGTATACTATCATGCAAAGAATGGGCTATGAAGGAAATGGTCCTATAGGAAAAAGAAAAGAAGGAATCATTGAGTCAATTCAACCTATTTCAATGCATCCAAAAGATAAAATAGGACTTGGATATGGTAAAGATATAGAAGAGTCAACTTCACAACGACTACAACAAATTAATGAAGGAGAATCAATTTTAGATAAACCCCATGAAGATGTCACTCTACAAAAAATTTATGAATAATTTTTCCAATTGCAAAATGGTTCAAACACTAATTCTAATGAATATGAATGGGACACCATCTATAATGATGAATTTTGGAGAGACAAACAAGTTGATACCATACATAAATATGCACCCGTTCTCATACAAGCAGAAAGCTTGGGAACACAATCACTTGAATTTGAATCACGATATGACAATGACTCAACTCAGGATGATTCAGATTTTAACGAGATTGATAATCGACAGGAGAATACCATTATAGACCTTGTCCATCATGAAAATGACAACCATGTCATGACTTTGACAGCTCAAGACTTTGTCCAACCTAATGATCCCATACCTTTATTCTATCTAGAACTTATTGATTGGGACAACAATGCACTTATCCATATCCCTACATTCCATGATGATGAGGATGTTGTAAATTTCCTTTGTTCATCTAATCAAGAAAACAAGTGTTCCATCAAAGAATCTCATACTCAAGATTTTGATAGGGAGGGTGTCAACTCTCTTAGCTGCAAAATAAATGAAATAAAAGATGGATATATTGGTGAAAATTGAAAAATAGTAGTGGTAGATCACAACAAGAGAAAAATAAAGAGAAAATCTGATGGTGAAAACCTTTTTGAGGCATTGAAGGATGAGAAACTTGACACTCTTCCTAAACATTATCATGAAAGATCATCTATTTTGATTGAGCCCACAGAATCAATCAACATGGGTACAACAGAGCAGCCAAAAATATTGCAACTTGCAGCATCATTAAAAGTAGAAGTACTAAAATTCATAGAGTTCTTGAAGGAGAATCAAATCAACTCTTTTTCTTCTTGGTCATAAGATGATACGCTGCTGTTAGATCCTAATCTGATAATGCATCATCTATCTATAAACACGTGGGAAAACTATGAAGCAAAAAACTTAGAAAAATGCATCCACATGTTGTAATTATTGGTTAAAGAAGAGTTAAAGAACCTTTTAGATGTTGGAGTTATTCGGTCTATTGACTATGCAGAATGGATCTCCAATATCATACCTATTTCAAAGCCAGACGAAAGGATTAGAATTTGTACAGATTTTAGAGATTTGAACAAAGCATGTCCCAAAGATGACTTCCCTTTACCAAACATAGATATGATTGTTGATTTAACTGCTGGCCATGCAATGTATTCATTAATGGATGGATTTTCAAGATATAACCAAATAAAGATTGCACTAGAGGATCAAGATAAAACAACATTCATGTGCCCTTGGGGTACCTATTGTTGAAAGGTCATGCCATTTGGGCTTAAGAATGCAGGAGCGACTTATCAAAGAGAAATGACCACCATTTTCCATGATATGATGCATGCCTTCATGGAAGACTATGTGGATGACTTATTGGCCAAATCCAACACAAAAGAAGGACATCTAGAAATTTTGTCAAAGATCTTTATCAGAATGGAGAAGTTCAATGTTCGACTCAATCCAAAGAAATGTGTCTCTTTGGCATTAAATTTAGAAAACTCCTTTGGATACATCGCTTCGTAAAGGGCATAGAGGTTTGGATCCAGAAAAAGTACAAGCTATAATGGACATGCCACCACCATGAAATATCAGTCAAATTCGATCTCTGCAAGGATGACTACAATCCATTAGGAGTTTTATAGCTCAACTGGCAGACAAAAGCTTACCATTTACACATCTATTGCATAAAAATGTCCCATTCAAATGGGAGGAAAAGTGTGAAGAAGCATTTAATCAGATCAAGCAATATCTCATGAATACACCAGTCCTAATTCCACCAGCTCGTGAAAGTCAGCCATACCCTTTATATTTCTCTCAGCAACCGAAGTATCTTTGGGAGCATTACTAGCACAGGAGGATTCTATAGGCAAAGAAAGAGCCATATACTATATCAGCAAAACTTTAACAAGTCATGAACTAAACTACATTTTCATTGAAAAAGCTTGCCTAGTAGTGGTGTTTTCTTCTCAAAAGTTGTGCCACTATATGTTGGCTCATATAGTTAAGTTGATAACCAAAATCGATCCACTAAAATACCTCTTAAGCAAAGCTACCTTAACAGGAAGACTTGCAAAATGGGTAATAATCTTAAGTGAGTTTGACATTCACTATGTAGATCAAAGAGCTATAAAAGGACAGGTCATAGCAGATCAGTTGGTCGAAGCACCTTTACAAGAAGAAAACCCAATGCACATTGAATTTCCTGATGCAGATGTCTTCACAACAACAATTAAGAAATCATGGACATTGTAATTTTGATGGATCTTTATAATGCAACATGGCTCGTAAGGTGGGATTCTTTGTTACACTCTTGAAGGATATATTATCCCAAAATCATATCGCATTGATGTTTCCGCAAAAATAACATATTGAATATGTGAAGCATTGCTTATAGGAATGATGATAGAATTAGAATGGTGGATTACGAGTCGCAAGTCTACGCTGATTCACAACTTGTCATTAATCAAATCAATGATGATTATCAGACTAAAGATGATAAGCTACTACCTTACAAGAACATGGTGGATGATTTTAAAAAGTATTTTGTGGTAATCCAGTTTTCACAAATCCAAAGGATTGATAATAAAGCTACAGATGCAATGGCTACAATTGCTTCCTTGTTACAATTATTAGAAAATAAAAATGGTACAAATTCTTGGTGGAACAATTGTTTTCTCCCACCTATGATAATCCTGAAACCCAAGTCATATGTCATTTAACCGGTTCTGATTCACCTTTATATGGCAAGACTTATACCTATCTTAAAGATAACATCTTACCTTCGGATTTATCCCACAACCAAAAAGGAATTTCATACACCAATCATCCCGTTATACCTTGATCACCGATATCCTTTACCGACATGGTCCTGATGGTACGGTCCTTTGATGTCTTGAACGTGATGAATCTGAACAAGCCTTACAAGAGGTTCATGGTGTTATTTGTGGAACTCATTCAAGCGGTTTGACCTTAGCTAAGAAACTTGTTAGAATGGGATATTATTGGCCTACCATGGAGAAAGAATCTTTTACTTTTTTCAAGAAGTGTTCTAAATGCTAGATCCATGGGAATCTTATTCATGCACCTGCACAAGAACTGTAGCCTTTCACTCCAACATGGCCTTTTTCTCAATGGGGATTAGATCTTTTTGGAAAAATTCATCCTTCATCATCAAATGGGCATAAATTCATCATCACAACTATAGAGTATTTTACAAAATGGATCGAAGTTGTTCCTTTGACAACAGTGACCAGTAAACAAATCTCTTCATTTATCCTGAATTACATCATTTGCCAATATGGAATTCCTAATTCTATCATCATTGATAATGGGAGGCCTTTCAAGAATCAGGATGTTGATGAACTTTGTGAAAGATTTCAAATTCAACACAAGTTCTCTACACCTTACTATCCACAAGGAAATGGTCAAGTAGAAGCTTCAAACAAAACAATCTTGAAGATCTTGAAGAAGATAGTAAATGATGTCGATCATGATTGGCATGTCCAGTTAAATCCAACTTTGTGGGCATACAGTAGCAGCATTCGCACACCAATAGGAGCTACCCCATATGCCTTGGTATATGGAGTAGAAGTGATCTTACCATTAGAGGTTGAAATACCTTCACTTAGGGTCTCACTCAAAGGATTGATAAATGATGAAGACTACCAAGTATCTCATCTACAAGAGTTAGAACTGTTAGATGAAAGACGTCAACATGCAGCTGATCATTTGAAGGGTTATCAACAAGTTATGTCTCATAGCTACAATCACAAAGTTAAACCACAGACATTTCAAGTAGGTTACTTAGTCTTGAAAGAAAATCCACGCAATCAGCAAGACAGAGAAAAGAAAGGAAATTTTGAACTAAATTGGCTTGGTCCATTTGTCATCATTGCAGTATATGGTTCTGGAGCATATCAGTTATCTACATCAGAAGGGGACCTATTTGAAGAACCCATCAACAACATTCATTTGAAGAAGTTCTATGTCTGAATCATCAAAACATAAAAAGTCCTAAAAAAATACATAAAAAATAGAAAAAATCTTGAAAAAATACATAAAAAATAGAAAAAGTCCTATATTTGCAAACAGGCACTACTTGTGATCAAAATGGGCTCCTCTATCTATTAGCTTATGTCTTGAATTCGCTTTACGACATAATTTATCCATTTCTATCATTTGTACATATCTATCATATCCATATCATGCAACGAGAATCCTTATGTTTCATCATGGCTTGATGAGATTTGTACATATCCATACTATTCAAGTTGTGTTTACACTAGGGGCAGAAACACAGACTACACAAGAGAGGGGAAACAAGATTTTAGAATATCACAAATAGAAAAATGACGGTTTGAAAAAAGCACAACATATATTGATGCATCAAATCAACCACAACACCAAAACGATTACTCAATGCCAATGAAATCAAACATGGTCAAAACAACGTTAATCAAAACACAAACATCAATGTTGATAATCAAGTTGGATGATCTTAATCTAAATAATGTTTGAAATACTTTAGGCAAAATTTGAATTGTTGGTTGATTTTCTATCATATCTCTGGAGCAATTCGATGATGTACTAAACTAGAAAAGCAAGGAAGGAGTATGATTTTACTTTGTCTGTTGTTTGCGAGGAAATCACTAGTACTATGCAAATTGGTCCCGAGACATGCTCTACTAAGTATCATTGATGACATTTTAGAATTTGCATGGGAAACGAGTTAACTCTTGTCTATTTATGCAAGTGATACTCAAGTCATCTCAGTTCAATTATACCTAGATGCTTGTATTAACTAGCTATATCAAAAATCATGAAAGCAATACTCAGGTCATTACTGGTGCTAACATACCCTTTGATGCTTGTATTAACTTTCAACATTTCAATGCTCTATGATGACAAAAAAAAAACACAAATAAGCTCTCAGAATGGCAATATTGTATAGATACCCTGCATGGTTAGTATAGATTACATTCATTTTAGAATCTGCATTTTGCATTTATAGATTTTCCCAAAAGTTGGCAAAGTATCAAAGTTTCATATCTTTCAAATAAATGACAAAGTATATTTGACATTCACAAAAACATCATCACATACATTTTTTTATACATATGTGAATTGAAAATAAATAAATAAAGCATACATCAAAATCAAAAAGAAAATCATGGGCATTCATAAATTGTACCATCCATCATTTCACATTCATATTCATAAAAATCATTCATCAATAGATTGCAATCGTATCATAACATTGCACTTGCATTTTCATATCTAAGAATCATGCATACATATACATCATGAGCATAACATTGTGAAACCATCACATAAAGCATCATGCATAGAAAATAGACACATTCATCACATAACAAATCATTGCTGCATATTATATATCTCAAAAATGAATGTCAAATGTACAAATATGTCAACTATGCATGACATAACATCATAAAAAATGGGACCATATCAGTATGTATACAAATTTCTCAACAGAGTATCACTAAGACATATAAGACATCATGCAAAAAGCACTATGAAGTGCTATCCTTTGATGTTGTTGGTCTGGGACCTACCCCACCTATACCTGATGGACCTGCTCCACCTGCTCCTAATGACCCTCCTGGAGGTAATGCCTAAGATACATCCCTGTTGGTAGCTCGAGAGCGACTATGTGTAGACCGAGACTATGTATAACTCATTGTCTGCTCAGGTGGCACTGCATCATGATACTTGGTCCTATAGAACTCTGCCTTCCGGGTGGCCCTGGTCACCTCTCTCATCATGTCATTGATCAAGGTACCTGCTGCTGCTCTTTGCAAATTGTCAGCTAGGGCCATGGCTTGCTCACCCTACCATCTAGTTGTATCTCTGTCAACTGTCACTGTAGTCAACTATCCCTATAGCTGTGTAACCAAGGCCTTCACCTATGCTAGCTGACCCTGTAAGCTCTGCACTCTACTCTATAAGCTAGCTATCTGACTCGGCACCACTAGATCTACTGAAGATGATGGAGCTGAATGTCTCATCCGCAGTCCACCTCTGCCACCCAATCTACCACCACCTTTGCCACTACCTCTATCACCTCTGTCGCTACCTCTGCCACTACCTCTGTCACCTCTGCTCCTACCTCTGTCACCTCTGCCACCTCCTCCACCACTATCACCCCCACTCTCCTCATCACTACCATCTCTATCACCATCTAACTCATCATCATCATCCTCCTCGGAGTCATCACTGTCTGAAGCAGCCTCTCGCTATTGTTTATGTCCTCCTATATGTGGTCTATGCTCTGCAACTGGAGTGACAAGCTCATCAGGATCAAATAATCATGGCACAAGATGTTCCAACACATACTGACCATACTCTAGAGTCATCCCCCCGTCAAGAATATCAGCTCTATAGTCCCACATCTGTACTCCCAAACCGGTGAACTTTGCCACTGATGCATCATATGCAATCTGTGGACCCCACACTATAAGTTGATGTTGCCGACGTGCATAAATAGAAGAATCTTATGGCATACCCTGATGCCGACCATACTATTGCCATACCCAACCAAGAAGAAACCTCTCAATAATCCCAGGAGTATGACCAATCAGATATCTGGCGGTAAAGACATAGGGCATCTCCCTAGCATCCTCTGGCCATGCCTCACAATCTACATAGGGCCACCAGCATACTATATCGAGATCATCCAGAATATGTTGCCAATGATCCAATTTTCCCAGTCTCAACTGAGCAATGACATTGGTATATCTGAATCTATACAGTCGACCGACAGGCCATCTTCCACGAGTCAATGGTCGCATAATGGAAAAATGCTCCCATGCCCATATCTATAAAATAAAACAACCAACATCTAAACTCTGGCCTTGACCGTACACAACATGGTGTAGCTCATCATATAAATGTGCAAGCATGCATGATCCCCAAGCATGTCGTGTACCCTGCATCACCATATTCTCAAGTACATGAACCCACCCGACTGCAAAACCCTTTGACCTATGGTCGAGGCACAAAACACCTCCAATGAAGCCTACAAGTACAAAGGGTAAGGGCACATACGAATCCATCATCTCTGCCCATGAGATATAATATCCTACAATTGATCATCTCTAAATATTTGCCTCAAGGCATCAGTACCTCCCACCTCTCAGCCGTCAAATCTCACTATCTCACCCATCACTGGAATCTTTAGGATGTGATACACATCCTCAGGAGTCATGGTAATCTCTCCTGTCAGCAAATGAAAGGTGTTTGTGTCACTGTGCCACCTCTCTACAAGTTTTGTCAATAAGGCTTTGTTGAGACACACCTCAAGCATCTCAAGTAATGAGGTCAGTTTGCATGCCTTGATCACATCTCTATCCACCTGTAAAAGCTATGGAATCAATCTCCATGTCTTTGGGAATTTCTCCTGTAACTATAAGACATCAATCTCTCCTATTGAATAGGAAGAATCATCAAGTCAAAGCAAAATCAATATCGAATCATCAAGACAAATCAATCAAATTTGAATATCAACCTATTTGTTTTTTATCATCATGAAAAGCAAATTTATCAAAATCTTGTTTGTTTTTAACAACTTTAGAAGCAAACTTATCAACAAACTATTTGTTTTTCATCATCATGAAAAGCAAATTTATCAACATCCTATTTGTTTTTAACAACTTTAGAAGCAAACTTATCAAACAACTATTTGTTTTTAACAACTTTAAAAGCAAATTTATCAGCTATTATTTATTTTCCAACAACCTTGGGAACAAATTAATCACACAAAACATCATCAAATCAGGACAACGCAATACGTAAATAATCAATACAAGGTCATGCATTGTCAAATTGGTAATGGGCGCTGGAAAAACCTTAAAGGGCGCTAAGAAATCAAGAGCGCTACAAAAAACTTAAAGGGTGCTGCAGAATGAAATGTGCTATGGAAAACATAAAGAGTGCTACAAAAAGAATAAAAGGCACTAAAAGAGTACATGAAGGTCCATAAATGTTGGAAAACGTGCCCTAAACAGAAAATTTTCAAACATTGGAAGTTTAACGGGGTACATACCATGGGTCCATAGTGTGTCAGCCGCCGATGTCATCAAATGCACTTGAAACAGTGCTGGTGGGTAGGAAGTGCCATCTTTCTCACTCTAGAGCTCAAAAATTTCAATTTGTACTAGGTTAAAATGGGAAAATGACATGGAAAATGACATTTTTAACCTATTTTAAGGCAAAATTGGGGCATTTTATCACATTCTATCATTACAGGGGCAATTTAGGTCATCAATTTTTCATCTCACATTTTTCCACATCAATTTCTTCACATCATCATTTTTGAACAATGAATTGACATTTTAAAAAATCATGTACCCGAAAATTCCAAAAAATCTAAAATTCAAAAATTCAAAAATCACAAAAATAAAAATCTTATCGATTCATCGTTCGCAGGGGCATATACCTATCAACATTTCGACAGTTAACATTTGGGGCAAATTTCAAAATTCTTTGAAGCAATGCGTAAAACACATCACTTCAAAGGGCAAAATGTATACACCTAAAAATGGTCGCGATCTCTCACTGGTACTAATTAAATATTTTAATATTTAATTAACTCTTTGAATTCCACACTATGCAGATAAATAAATCTAAATAATTTATTATATTGTTCATTCTTTTCATTTTGATTAAATAAATAAGTTTATTTAATCACTTTTCTTATTCATTTCTTAAATTAATTAAATAAACATTATGATTTATTTTTATATACACTATCATATGCATCTACTTGAATATTTTATTCAAATAAAAGACAATATTCTCTCTTCTAATATTCTTCTAAATTTTATTCAATAATTAAATACCTAAATATTTAATTAATTTCAAATTCTATTCATAATAAATATTCCAAATATTTAGTTAAATCTTCTATAGTCCTAAAATCAAATATTTCAAAAATGTTTTAAATCCTCAAACTCACATAAAATTAAATAAATTTATTTATTTAATTTGGATTATCTACAACAACCGTGAAATAACTTCAAAATAGAAAATTAATAAATTTCTCTGTTTCTAAGCAAAGTTGTTCCCGTGGGTTGAAGAAAAACCTCCATTCTTCTCTCCAACCTCCCAACATCTTCCATCTTCCTCTCAACCTCTCCATCTCTCACCATTCAAAATTACCAGACAATCTCACAGCCATTGATCTTTTCCAGCCAAGCTCTTGCCTATAAAAATATATAAAAGGGACTGTCGGGTCTCTAAAAAAAGGAGAGAAACTTGCATACAGGAAAACTATAGTCAATCAGCCTTCCAACATCCATAGCCTCTAGAATCATAGCATAGCATAGCTTGGCATATTAGCAATCCAAATCATGGCCTATCATCCTCATATCATAGCTTCAAAAGCATTCATAATCTATAGCCCCTGTTCATAATCTCTAGCCCCTATGCGTATCTATATACCAACATTTCACTCCACCAGCATATAGGATAGAGAAGTATTCTTCCTTTGCATGCTTGTTCTATAGGTTGCCATTCTGAGAAGCTTTGCTTATACAATCTAAGAGCAGCAGCTTCAAGCAAATCACTGGAGATAGAGGACAATGGAACGATTCTGAGGAAGCTCTGTTTGATTTCTTTGATTTCATTCTATTTAGCTTTCTTTAGTTTAATGTTGCATTGGTGTGTTTTTGTTATCTTATTTTGATACTAAAATTTCCCACACACACCTATCGATAAGGAGTGGGAAGAAATAAAAGCCGCCCTAAAGGACTTGCAAGCAGGGACATCGAAAAAATATTATAAATTCGAAGAAATTTCTCCCTATCTATTTGATCCCTCCATCTCACTTGTCCCCTTTCCTAGGAAATTTAAAATAACCAAGTTTGATAAATACAAAGGAAAGAGTGACCCAAAAAACCATCTAGAGGAATTCTATACACATTTCCAAGAAGTCCTACACAATGATAATTATCTGTTGTGGTTATTCCCTAGGAATTTAATGGGGATAGCTCTAGACTAGTTTATGGGTCTTCCAAAGGGGTCCATTTCTTCTTTTGTAGACTTGTCAAAAAAAATCGTTACACACTTCTCCTTCAATTTGGAGAAGGATATTGACACTCTAGATCTACTAAAGGAAAAACAATGTGACGGAGAAACCTTTGCAAGTTACCTACAAAGGTGGCATGCCTTGGCCAGTCATTTTAAATCCCCTCTCAGTTGGAAAGACATGGTGACCATTTTTTGTTACAAATTCCCATCCTGACATGGTGCATAATCTCAATCTTCATTGTGTCATCACCTTTTTAGAGGTTATAGAAAAGGGAACTATAATTGAGAGGGTCCTCATTGCCAAGGGACAAATCAAAATCTATAACCCAGACATGGATAAGTCATCTAGGGACAAGTCCTACAAGTAGAATAAAAACAAGAACATTGACAATGAAGGTTTCATTGATACCAAGCATGTCCAAGTAGCCAACACCCCACAAAGGTCGCAATATGTCCCTAATCGACCATTGGTCTCTAATGTCATATATGTGCCATAGGGTGGACCACATCCTCCTCCATAGCCCAACCATTATAACCAAGGAAATAACAAGCATACCTTCACTCCTTAAGGAGAATCCTTGGATGTTGTTTTCAAGAGGCTCCTCCAAGTGAGTTGTCTAGTCATTTATCTTGTGACTAACCATTTTGATGAGTCCCAACCAAAGCCCACTTGGTACAGGGAAAATGAGTATTGTGACTTTCACAAAATCAAGGGTTATTCCACTAACAAGTGTCAGGGACTTAAAACATATATCCAAGATCTCATAGATCAAGGAGATAAAGTAGTGGATGCCAATCAGGCAATGTCATCCAATGCCCAACTATAAATATATCAAAATTATTTCCCCAAGCACAATCAAGGTCCTAATATATCTAATGTTAATCCTTGGCCTAGCAATAGTAATAATCAAAATAACAACATGAACAATATCAACTATAAGAATGTACCCTATAACTATGATGGCATAGTTATGTGCATTAGCTAGGTAGAGCCTCATGTATCCATGATTTGTGTTAAAGGAAAAGACTTACAATGTGCTGCTACAACCTGCCACACCCACATATCCATTCCTAGACCTTCCACATCATCCCATCTAGGTTTTTTGAATTCCTAATATAATATTCTTGATCATCTTGGAAAGACTCCCACTCAAATATCCATCTTGTATTTTCTCAAGTCTTCCCCTATCCATCAAGAAATTCTCACCAAAGCTCTTCAGGATACCCACGTGCTTAATGATATAGATCCTACTCAATTTCAAGCCTTAGTAGGACATCTGTCATCCACATATTAGTTGGTATTTAGTCAAAACAATATGTCATTCATCGATTCAAACCATAACCAACCCCTACACATCGAAGTCCTTGTATCCCACCATAAAGTGAAAAGGGTCTTTGTAGATAATGGCTCTACCCTTAACCTTTGTACACTAAAGTTCATAAAAGAGGTAGGTTACACCCATGCTAATTTGAATAATTAGACTATCACCACCAGAACCTATGATAACATAAAAAGAGACTCTACATGAATCATTTGGCTTCCTATTCAGGTTGGCCCTATTGCACAGTATACCACATGCCACGTCCTTAATCTGGACCTTCCATACAACCTTCTCCTTGGCCACCCATGGATCTATTCCATGTAGGTCATCCTGTTCACCTACCATTAGTTCTTGAAATTCCCATTCAATGGGATGAAAGTAACCATACATGCATATCCACAACCTTTTGAGTAATTTTTTGCTATAGAAGCTTCCTTCCCCCACTCCCACTACTGTCCAAGATTTGATGTGGGAGCACCTCAGGCATTGTCTTCCAACCCATCCTCCAATTCATCATCTACCAAATTATCCATTCCATCTATTGCATTTGAATCCACAATCACCAAGGTCCAAATCATAGATAAGAGTTGTGGTGAGTATGAGATGCATATGACTCTAAATGTGGAAATGATGCCTCCATCTCCTCATACCTATGGCCATCCTTTTTAGTCTACACGAAAATAAGAAGAGAAGACAATAACACACAACTCTAAGAAAATGGGGTCTAACACTTTATGATCCCCAGGGACATGACAAGATCAGTCGAATGATGACATCATTCAGTGGATATATAGGGAGGAACCTGAGCCTTCACCCCTCTTATTGAGTATTTCCAAGAGACTTATTCTCGTGCATCCAAGTTAGGTGAAAAATACAATTATTAGGGGGGAGATATTGGTGTAGAAGAACAAGGAAGATTATAGCCTATTGACACACCTATGGGACCTATAAATTTTGGCTTCGGCTATGATAAAAAGAAAAAGGGGTCTACAACATCCACTAGTACTTCTAATAATGTCAATGCAGATAATGATTTCCTTGACTACATACTAGAAGAAGAGGCCATCATACTCTCCTATGATGATGTAGATCTCCCTACCCTATTTGACTCCACATCCATCTTCACATTAGCCTTTCCCTTCACCATCCTGACCTTATTAATTGGTACTTACAAAGTAGTTCACCTATTGATACATTCCCTTTAGTGGAAACTTATGTGCATCTCATGGGATTGGGGAAGATGAACACCCTAATCAAAAAATTAAAAAGAAGCAAAACAAAAAAGGGTCATCTAGTGAAAACCTCTCTGAGGCACTTCCTGATTCATCAAAATTCAAAATAAAAGGTTTATTTGACAATGAAAACCTGGATGAGGCATTGGAGGATGGGGATGTTCATCTTCCTCTTTTTGGAACTCAGTTGTTCGAATGATCCTCTATCTTGATTGAAGAGATGCAAGAGGTCATCTTGGGAACATAAGAAGACCCTAAAATCACTTACATAGCTAGATCATTGTTAGAGGAAGAGCATTTCATCATGGTCAACCTGTTAAAAGAAAGAACCATCAACTTTGCATGGACCTATTCAGACATGCTAGGATTAGATCCCACCTTGTTCGTGCACCATTTAGATGTCCATCCAGATGCCAAACTTGTTAAATAGAAGCAAAAATGCATCCTCAAGTGGAATTTCTCATCAAGAGAGAACTAGAGAAACTATTAGAGGCTAGGTTCATAAGACCTATTGATTGCTTGACTGGATATCCAATATAGTGCCTATCACCAAACCAAATGGGAATATTAGAATCTACGCAGATTTTTGGGATCTTCACAAAGATTTCCCTAATGATGATTTCTCGCTTCCAAATATTGACATGTTGGTTGACCTTACAGTAGGGCATGCCATGCTATCTCTTATGGATGTCATTAATTCATCTAATTAGGTATTTGCACAACCTTAATCACATGCTTAACCCAACCTAATCTCCATGCCATTTATGGCATGTGTCCTAAGTCAACTGCAATAAATTCTTTCTCCTTTTGGAGAAGGCACCCCCTTCCCCTTGTGAATTTTTAATTCACATTTATTTGTCCAAGGCATTTTAAACAATTTAAAATTATTTCTCCCATCCCCATGAGGATTTTTGAGGAATTTTTAATTCTTCACATGTTCTCTCATGCACATGTGGATAAGGACCTCCTTTATGAGAAGATCTTGTCCCTTCTAAAGGTAGAAAATAATACCTCCATGTCATCTCCACATCATCCCTCTCCTTACATATCACCTACCACATGTCAATATGTGAGGGCTTGTGATTTCTCAACTCACCCTAGCCCTTGATCTCATCCACCTTGGTTCAATTTGGGCCCTCCATTCAGTTAGAGGAACTTCCCCTAAAAATGGTGGAATTTCCCTCATTTGCACTATCCACTTTTGCAATCCATCCTAGCAATCAAGCATTCAAACACTAAGCCAATTTTCAAGCTTCCAAGCCTTCCATCCACCATTGTTGTAGCATTTGAACCTTCATCTTGCATCCATCCAACTACCCACAATCTCTGTTACATTCCTCATATTCTCACCATCATTTAGAGCTAGGTTTTATGCCATTTTTCCACCAAGGAGCACACATACCAAATGATCAAAGGGCCAACCAAGACCATCAATCTAAACAAGGTAAAAGGTTCTAATTTCTTTTTTTTTGGTTTAGATTCAACTAGGCCAATCTTGAGGTGATTGTTTTGTGTTTTTCCTTTGTTGTATTAGTTAGTTTTTGCATCTTAGAGTAGGAATTTCACATTGCGCAAAAAGTAAACTTCATGAAGAAAGGAAATTTAACACCATAAAAGAAGACACGACTATTCAAGAGGAACATGAAACATCTATGCAATATAGGAGAGATGTGGAATTGGCATCACAAATGCCACATATGCAAAACCTTTGTGCATTGAGATAATTGAATCTCAAAATTGGAAGCATGCCATCTACCACAAATCAAGTTCAAGGCACACCACCTATGGCATGGCATTATCAAATTACATCAGAATTCACATCTCAAGTTGGAGACACTCCATATTCAACATTTGAAGTTGAAGCTACACCATCTTTTACATCTCAATTTCAAGGTATGCCATCCTTTTCATCTGTAGTTGAAGGAACACTATCTATCCCCAATGTTGTTGACATTCCTAATGTTGAGGAAACTCTACCTTTGAGAAAACCTCCTATATTTTTTCATGTAAATCGTAAGTATTTGATTGATAGTGATGCTATTATTTTGAAACCAATAGTTGATAAGATTCCAAAACATGCTTGTCAAATATATGCTAAGAGGATATGGATATTATTTTTTGAGAAGTTAAATGAGATAGAAAGATGTTAACTATTTGTTGAAATGATGAGGCAAATAAAATTTAGAACCACCATGAAGATTCTTGGGATAAGAACATTGGATGATTCAAGCGAGAAATCTATTGTAAAGAATCTAATGAGTTCATATGAGAGTGTGGATTCTATGTTACACATGAAAGATAGTAATGTCACTTAATGTGTCATGACATCAATGATGGTAAGCAATCAAACCAAGAAATATTTCCTCATTACAAAGAAAAGAAAAGCATTGAAAATAAATAAGTCATCTCTAATGAGAGCCATGGGAAGACATCAAAGAATGGGGGATCTAGAAATAAGAATGAATTATGAGCATTCTCCAATAGACTACCACATAAAGCTAAAGCAATTGTTGAAGCCTTGACATTCCTAATTGAATAATTTTGGAAGAATAACACAAGGGTCTCTCCCAATCAAATAGATGTCTTAAGAAGGAATATTGGTAGTCAAATCTATGATCCACATCTGAAGAATTTTTTGGATATGAATCAAACACATTTTTTATCCAAATTTCAAGAGATGTATCCTCAAATTAAAATTAGTCAAAGATATTTTAAAATGGTAAAGTCTTTTATGTCAAAAGAAATCACACATGCACAACTTGTTGTTGTAGATTACATATTGAACTTTCTAATCATTATGATGTTTATTGACATATATGTTTAGATTTGCATACTAATAATATGTTGTAGGAATGTAACATAAGGGCTCCACCTAGATCTTCAAGCGATTTCATATATAGCACTTTATGTGAAAGAGTTGATGGTTAATTTTTTTACAAGAACTTATGCTTCAATGGTATGTGTTTTTATTATGGTGAATTGCAACATATTCTAATTTGTGAATGTATGGATAGTACACATGCAATTGGAAATGAACTTGTGGAATTTGGAAAATATAAGATAATGGCCTACAATCTAAAAAATGGAAAACAACAAAAAATGTTTGAATTGGTCAATAAAAAGATTCTAGTGTATCAGTTTATGTGAATTTTTGTGAGAATATAGTGTATGAGTGTGCAAGAAATACCCATAGAATTTTATGGTTGACTAAAATTAAAGTTATGCAAGGATACATTTCCACTTCATACCATCATTTTAGTTGTTGAATATGTAGAGAAATACACAGTACAACCACAAAAGGAGGTACAACCGTAGTATTAGGACTCCACACAATTTTCTATATTTGTGTATATAACATTTATTCATGTAGGTGATAGTATAGAGGATAATACGAAGATATTGAGGGAGTGTCATTTTTACATCAAAAATGATCACACACATTCTATAGAGATTATGCAAGGTTGCTTTCATATGTTCTACCATGATTTGTCTAGTAGGGGTATATCATTCTATTAGCATATAATATGGTTAGATAATTGTGCATCATAGTTCAAGAGCTCCCAGATGTTTTATTAGTTGAGTAGAAAGCATAAGATCATTGGTGCTTAACATATGTGTAATTTATCTAAGGACAATCATGGACAGGGGAGCATGATGGTATAGGATCATGTATTAAAATAGATTTAGTATGAGAAGAGTTAAAGTATAAATACAATGCAAAGTTGATAGATATGAAATCTATTGTTGAGTGTGTAATGCTACAATGGGTCTATGTAATGAAGGTAGGTATTTAATTTGTAGATTTTTTGGTTGGTAGATGATACTAATATTGCAAATAATGAGGATTATTGTACATTGATAAGATCAAGTGATATGTGCTCTTTTAGAATCTGTAATTTAAGCTCATGGAGTATTCATACACAACAGATGGTATGATTTTGTTCTTCATGTATAGATCAATCCTAGAACGAGTATGAGTAAAAGGAGTGGGTGGATGAATGGTGTATAAGACATTTGAGCCTATTTGAGATGTATTGACTCTCAACAACACTACAACTCATAGATATTTAATCACTAATTTACTTTGATCACATGTTAGATCCACATGTAAATTTGATAAAATTCAATGTTTAATCTTAAGTGTTTAGTAAATTCATCTCATTGAAGGTACATATCATTGTAGGGCATGTTTATGTAGTTATTGCAACTAAAGGAAATGAAGAAGGAATACATTATTATTTGTGTCATGTTAAGGAAAAAATTAAATTAGAAACCCCTATTATAGATGGAGAAAACATTGAGTACCCTATAGGATTAGTGGTTGTTACTATAACATGGATTAGAAGGTACCTAATGAAGAAGTATAATTTGTGGTTATTCAAGGACTTTGAGACACACAGGAAAAATATTCATTATTCTAACATTTACATGCATAAAATTTTGATTTGATGAAATATGGGGGTAAACCATTGAACAAGAGCTGATGGAAGGTTTGTGTGTTCGAC
Organism: Sequoia sempervirens; assembly: GCA_007258455.2. Lineage (NCBI taxonomy): Eukaryota > Viridiplantae > Streptophyta > Pinopsida > Cupressales > Cupressaceae > Sequoia > Sequoia sempervirens. The sequence continues at coordinate 706,309,846 of VDFB02058242.1, read as the reverse complement.
CGAGAGGAAATACTTCACACAATACAGAGTAGAACATATCCGAATGGTACATTGCATTGATTTTAAATACAAAAAATTGTAATGTTGGCCTTGTTTGTATTTTTGTACAAGCAATATTTGATATAATCTAAAAATATATTTGTGTAATATTGAACTTATACATGCTACAATTTTTTCTATGATATGAAATTAGGCTTAAATTAATGTAATGTGTTACTAAATATTCATGTATGCTCTCATTGAAATACAAATAATTATTTCTGTTAGAAAATCTATGAAATATCATTAATGATTAACATAAATATAGTGCTAAGAAAATTGGCTATTCATATACCATTAGTGATGTCATTGTGTTGTTCTTATTCTATTCAATTGACATATTTGGAATAATCCTTCATAGATTATTTGTTACTTTAATGTGATGGTGCAAGGGAACCTTTGGGTAAATATTGTCAATCAAGGTTGTTGATAAGTAGGATTTAGGGTATTTTGAGTATTTTGTGTTTAAATAAGGTCATATAGACCATTTATTGTTGCAAAGAGTCCATTAGGTTATTAGGAGGTCTAAATTGCAAAATATTGCTAAATAATGCAAAAAAAGTTGTCATTTTATGCAAAAATATAAACTTGCAAAAAGGCATGTGTGGAATGCCAACGGTCAAACAAATAAACAGGAAGTTTTGTATGTTGATTCATTGATCTTTGGAGGGAAAAAGCATAAATATATGGGAAACATCATTTTGTAATCTCTCTTGAAGTTTTGGAAGGAAAAATCAATTGATTATCCCTTTTTTTCTTCAGGATTTCTATATTTTCTTGCTTTCTCAGACCTGTACATCCCCATATAGTATAAAATTGGTCTAAACATGCTTGAATTCATTGAAGTCCTGGATTAACTCTATTATGCATTTGGTTTGATTGTACAACATTGAAATTGGTGAAAATTTGAGTTGTTTTACTGTGGTTAGTTGTCTATTCCCCATTTTAAGGGTTTTGTTGCTTTAAACATGAAAATGGACCCATTCCACCTTCTGTAAAAACTGTACCTTGGTGGAATTGGTAGTATCAAGTAGATATAGGTGTATTGATGATTCTTGAGTTTAGGGAGGTCAAATAAAGAGTTGGGCATGATGCCCTAAAAGAGAAAAGTGTGTTTTTCTTGTGAAATTGAGAGGTTTGAGTATGGTAATGCATGAAATTTGTTGGGAAAGAATAATTTTTAAATTATTTGAGCATATGTAGGAATATTGGAGGGTGTTTGAAGTGGTGGCAGGGTTAGAGGAAGTCTCTAAGACTAATTTTCAATAAAACCCTATGAAAATTGCTAAAAATGAGGGTTTCAACGTTAGGAACATTGAAGGCCAGTTATTCTAATAAAATTGGTGGATTCTTTGGTTTTTTAACCTATTGAATTATGACCAAGTTATTTTAGAGGTTGGGAAGAAGATTGGAGATAAGGTTCTTTGTAAAAGAGAGCTGATTTGAGGTCTAGGTCAGCAAAGGAGTCTTATTTTGGTGAAGTTGTTCAAAGGTAACCAATTGAGGGTTTGTGATATATTTTTGTATGCTCTGATGGGTCTCTGAAATGGTGTTGTTCTTGAGTTGAAAGGACCTTCTCTAAAATATATACCCATTTCAATCAAATGACAATACTACAAGGAGTTGGTGAAGGTTTGATGTGATATGAAGAATTTAAAGATTTGTGACTTGGTCAGTTGTTTTTTATTTAGATTGTGTTGATTGGTTGTAGACCTATGATTGAAATCAATTGGTATCAAAGAAAAGGTACTAGATCTCTGAGGAAGAAGTTTGAAGTTTGTAAAAGAAAGAGTGGAAGGTGAAAAGATAATATTGTCAAGATGTCTCCTAAAGAAAAAAATATGGCCAAGGAGATGAGTGATTTGAAGGATAAGTATGTTAGGGAGATCAAAGAATTGAAGGAAAGATTGGTAGCACTAGAAACAAGCAAGAGAAGAGATGAGGTTTAAAGTGATTTAGATGAAGAATAGGAAGAAGAGTTTGAAGATGTGGATGAAGAATTAGATCCATAAGATTAGAGAATGGAAAATTTGTTAAGGGCAGTCAAGAGTGACAAGCACAAGGTAAATATTGATGTTCCAAAGTTTGGTGTGAACCTGAATGAGGATGAGTTATTAGATTGGATAGCATATTTGGATAGCTACTTTGAGTGTGAAGAAATTCCAGAAGAGTGGAGAGTCAAGATTTCTAAGACAAAATTAAAAGTTCATGCACTTTTGTGGTGGGACTATGAATAGTCAGAAAGAAGAGAGGAAAATCCATGATTGTATCATGGGAAAATATCATAGCCAAGATGAAAGGAAAATTTCTCCCTTCTGATTATTCTATAAAGATGTTTAGGAAGATTCAAAATTTAAGGAAAAAATAAATGGATGTAAAAACCTACACTGAAGAATTCTATAAGTTAAGTATGAGATCTAACCTTAATGAGAATGAGGATGAAAAGATAGCTAGGTACTTGGGTGGCTTGAGATTGAATATTTAGGAAGAATTAGCTTTGAAAAATCTAAGGAGTGTTGAAGAATGTTATCAAATGGACCTAAAGGTAGAAGAAAAAGTTAATATAAGGCAAGAAAAGACAATGAGAGGTAGAGGAAGCACTATCAAAGGAAGAGGATCTTTCTCCACTTCAAGAAAAATAAGTGAGAACCAAGAAGAGGCAAATACTAGAGAAGAGCAAGTTGCAGATTTTAGAGGTGGTTATAGAGGTTCAAGAGGCAGATTGGGTGGTGGTAGAAGCACAAATACATTTGTTGGTAGGTGTTACAATTGCAATGAGATTGGTCATCCATCCTACAAGTGCCCTAAAAATTTTGGTTCTACATCAAGTGGTGGAGAAAGGGGAAGTGAAAGAAGAGTTCAAATTGTCCAAGAAGATGAATGTGAGTTCAAATTCCAATAGTTGTGTTGCTACTCTAGAGATAGGAGAAACATTGATGCTAAGGAGAACACCCTTGAAGACATCCAAGGAAGAGGAGATGAATAAAAAAAGGAGCTTGTTCATGACAACATGCAAGTGTAGAGGTAAAGTATGCAAGGTTGTAATAGATTCAGGGTCAACTGATAATACGGTGTCTAAAGAGATGGCAAAAAAATTGAAACTAGATAGAGTTCCTCATAAAACACCATATAGAGCATCTTGGTTAAATGGTAATCAGTCAATTTTGGTAAATGAGCAAGCAAATGTTGAGTTTTAGATTGGAGGGTATAGAGATAGGGTGCTTTGTGACATTGTACCTATGGATTGTTTCCATCTACTTCTTGGTAGGCCATGGAAATTTGATAGGAAAGCATTATATGATGGAAGGGATAACACTTATACTATTGACAAGGATGGAAAGTATTTCATACTAACACCATTGGAAGAGTATGAAGAAGCAAAGGGAAAGACAACTAAGATCATCATGGTTGGAAAGAAGGAGCCTATGAGGCTTGAAGAAAATAAAAACAGAGAATATGTAGCCATTGCAAAAGTTGCAGATGTTAGGACAACCATTTGGAAGGGTGATATAGTGATGAAGAGAAAGAAAGATGATAAACTGGTATCCAACTTTTGATTGGGGAAGTCATGTGTCCGGTGAAAACAAAATAAGGGAAGGGGCAGCCTTACTCTGACAAGGCAAAGGTGCACAAGTCGAAGTTCAAATAGAGATCTTGAAGGCAAGGGGTCAGATAATAGAGACAAAGGATAGTGATGGAGTGAAGCAAGGTGCAAAGCAAGGAAAAAAAAGTGAGTTTGAGAATGCAATAATAGGGAAAGAAAAGGCAGTCAGAAGTAAGGATGATAAAGGTCATTTTTCAAGTATCAAGATAGATGTAACATTAGTTCATGATAAGGGAAACATGAGAGAACCATCATCAGATTAATGTGTAAGGATGGAGCATGATTCAAGTGGTGATAAAGGAAAGAATTCCAAGCGAAATGTGAACCAAAGAAAAGGTGTACATAATGAAAGAGTTCAAGAATTTCAGAGGCATGGAATTTTCAGTGGTGAACAAGTTGCAACATTATTTCCAAGAGACTTGGAAAAATTTCAAGGTGACATGTATGGTGCATAGGCACCTTTGTGTAAATGTTGTCAATCAAGGTTGTTGATAAGTAGGATTTAGGGAATTTTGAGTATTTTGTGTTTAAATAAGGTCATATAGACCATTTCTTGTTGCAAAGAGTCCATTAGGTGATTAGGTGGTTTGAATTGCAAAATATTGCTAAATAATGCAAAAAAAGTTGTCATTTTGTGTAAAAATGTAAACTTTCAAAAAAGTTGCAAAAAGGAAGATTTGTGGAATGCCAATGGTCAAAAAAATCAAAAGGAAGTTTTGTATGTTGAGTCAATTGATCTTTGGAAGGAAGAACAATAAATATGTGGGAAACATGATTTTGTAATTTCTCTCTTGAAGTTTTGGAATGAAAAATCAATTGATTATCCATGTTTTTCTTTAGATTTTCTATATTTTCTACTTTCTCAAACCTATACAGCCCCGTACAGTAGAAAATTGGTCTAAAACTCCTTGAATTCATTAAATTCCTAGATTAAAACTGTTATGCATTTGGTTTGAGAGTCTAAATTGAAATTATTGGAAATTTGAGTTGTTTTTCTGTGGCCAGTTGTGTATTCCCTGTTTTAAGGGTTTTATTGCTTTAAACATGAAAATGGACCCATTCCACATTCTGTAAACATTGTACCTTGGTGGAATGGGTAGTATCATGTAGATATAGGTTTTTTGATGATTCTTGAGCATAGGGGATTCAAATGAAGAGTTTGGCATGATGTTGTAGAAGAGAAAAATGCCTTTTTCTTATGAAATTGAGAGGTTTGAGTATGGTAATGCATGAAATTTGTTGGGATAGCATAATTTTTCAATCTTTTGAGCATATTCATGGATATTGGAGGATTTTTGAAGTGGTAGCAGGGCTAGAGGAAGTATGGAAGATTGATTTTCAATAATACCCTATGAAAATTGCTAAAAAGGAAGGTTTCAAGGTTAGGAGCATTGGAGGCTGGTTCTTCTAATAAAATTGGTGGATTATTTGGTATTTTAACCTTTTGAATTCTTCCCAAGTGAGTTTAGAGGTTGGGAAGAAGATTGGAGATAAGGTTCTTTGTAAAAGAGACCTAATTTGAGGTCTAGGTCAGCAAAAGAGTCTTGTTTTGGTGAAGTTGTTCAAAGGTAACCAATTGAGGGTTTGTGATATTTTTTTGTATCCCTTGATGGGTCTCTAAAAATATATTGGTCCTGAGTTGAAAGGGCATTCTCTAAAAGATATACCCATTTCAATCAAATGACAATAATACAAGGAGTTGGTGAAGGTTTGATGTGATATGAAGAATTTGAAGATTTGTGACTTGGTGAGTTGTTTTTATTGATATTGTGTTGATTGGTTGTAGATCTCCTCTAATTGACATCATGCGAAAACCAATTCATGAAGATGCACATGTCATTACTGTGATAATCCTTCATAGATCATGTCATAAAAAAAAGTGCATTGAATAGGATGAGTTGTATCTCAAAATTCATGGCACATAGGAAAGTTTTGTATAAAGATATAGGGTCATGTAGGGACCATCTAAAATAACATCTCTCAGATTTTAATAGTAGAAACCATCTGGCTATGGTGAAAGTTTTTTCATTGCCCTAAAAAATATTGTATACATGCAATGAGAAGTTGCAAGGTAGCCTAATTTATGTTTTGTACATCATGGGGACAAACCATCAATCCCAACACATCTGAGTGGGAATTTTTACCCTAGGAATGGTACTATTTTTCACCCAAACTCTCCTGATTGTTCTATACTACATTGTGTTGATGCTCTCTTAAGAGCCCTAAGTGCAAAAATTTGTCAAACTTTGATGAACTGTATCTTAGAATTCATGGTACATAGGAACATTTTGTCTAAACTTATAGGGTCTTGTAGGGCCCCTCTATAATAACCTCTCTAATTGAATAATCAAAACCATTTTTTAATGGTGAAAGTTCTTTTGCTACCCCAAAAATTGTTAGATTCATGTAATGTGAAGTTGTAAGGTAGCATAATTTTTATTTTATTCATCATTGGGCTAAATCATTAGTTCAAAAACATATGGGTGAGAAATTTTATGCTAGGGATCCTTTTTTACTCCCCAACTCACTCAAACATTTTGAACTACATTGTTTCAATGCTTTCTCTTAAGAGCCCTAAGTGCAAATAATTGTCAAACTTTGAAAAGTTGTATCTCATAATTCATGGTATGTAGGAAAAAAAATATCTTAACCTATAGGGTCTCATAGGGCCCCTCTACAATAACCTCTCTCATAGTTTAAAGAATCAAAACCATTTTTCCAAGGTGAAATTTGTTCTGCTGCCCCAAAATTGTCAAATTCATGCAATGTGAAGTTGCAAGGTAGTATATTTTTTGTTCTATTCATCGTGGGGCCAAACCATTAGTACCAACATGTCTAGGTGGGTTTTTTTATGCTATTAATTCTCCTATTTCACTCCCCAACTCACTCGAACATTCCAAACTACATTATGTTGATGCTTTCTCTTAAGATCCCTAAGTTAAAAAAAATGTTGAGCTTTGACAGACTATATCTCAGAATTCATGGTATGTAGGAACATTTCATATAAACCTATAGGGTCTTTTAGTCCCCTATACAATAACATCTCTTATATTTTGAAGACTTAAAACCATTTGTCCATGGTGAAAGTTTCTATGTTGCCCCAAAACCCATTAGATGCATGCGATGTGAAGTTGGAAGGTAGCCTAATTTTTGTTCTATTCATCATGGGTCCAAATCGCTAGTTTCATCATGTCTGGGTGGGTGGTTTCATGCTATTCATGCTCCTATTTCACTCCCCAAACTTCCTAAACATTCTACGCTACATTATGTTGATGCTTTCTCTTAAGAGCCCTAAGTGGAAAAATTGTCAAACTTTGACAGACTGTATCTTAGGATTTATGGTACATAGGAACATTTTTTCTAAACAAAAAATGTCTTTTAGGGTCCCTATACAATAACCTCACTTATATTTTGAAGACTCAAAACTATTTGGCCATGGTGAAAGTTTTCTATTGCCCCAAAAATTGTTAGATGCATGCAATGTGAAGGTGCAAAGTAGCCTAATTTTTGTTATGTACATCATGGGGCTTAATTTTCAACCCCAAAACATTTGGGTGAGAACTTATATGCTAGGAATGGTCCTATTTTTCACCCCAAATGTCCTAAACATTATGTTCTACATTTTGTCAGTGCTTTCTCCTATAATCCCTAAGTGCAAAAGTTATCAAAATTTGATGCACTATATTGTAGTGTTAGTGGCACATATGAATGTTTTGTCTAAATCTATAGGTGCATGTGAGGCCCCTTTATAACAACCTCTCTCAAATTTTGAAGAATCAAAACCATTTTGGCCATGGTGAAAGTTTTTCTACTACCCCAAAAATTGTCAGATGCATGCAATACGAAATTGCAAGGTAGCCTAATTTTCATTATGTGCATCGTGGGGCCATACCATCAATTCCAACATGTCCAAGTGGTCATTTATATGCTAGGAATGGTCCTATTTTTCACCCCAACTCTCTTTAACATTCCAAGCTACACTATAAGTATAATGTTTCCATTTTGCATATATGCAGACACCCTTTGGAAGCTTTCCCAATCTTCAAAGAAAACAATGTCTCCCATAAAATTTTGGAAAATTTAAGGTGGAGAGACATATACCTTTAAAAAATCCACACTTGCTTGTTAAATGATACTTAATGCATTTGATGAGTTCACATTATCAACACTTGCAAAATTTTACACCCTTCTGGCATTTTTGACCTTTTGAAAATTTGAAAACCTTCAATTGTGTAGGGAGACATATGAAAATTGTATATTAGGGATTCTTAAACCATATCCTCCATTAAAAAACCCTAGCATATGACTAAACCCTTTAAATTTTCTTATTTCCCATTGTTGACCAATCATTGGGGTCACCTACTACTTAAGTTACAACTTTTGGGTGTCTTTTTTTTGTGTTAACCAACCCTTTGTACTAGGAAAATGAATGATCCCTTTTCTCTAAATATTTTAATATATTACTCTATATTTTTTAGTCCCTCAGGTCCCATGGGACATGCATCGGTATATCACATACCTTCTTCAATTTGAGGAGGCTCTTTTTTTGTCTTTTCCTCCCTTTTCGAGTCCCCAAATTTGTGACATGTATCGGTATTAATAAATATTTCAAGGGCTAATGTTATGTTAAGCCCATTTTCATCATTTATGACTAGTCCCCTCATTCTATATTTTCCTTAATTTTTCTAAGGTGTGTGTATCAAACTTCATTCTGTATCACATAAGCTCTTTGTTTCATAGAGCCTCTTCCTTTTGACACATTTTCCCTTGCGAGTTAGAAAAATGTAGGCATGTATTAAAGAAAATTCTAATTATCATTGCTCAATCTAAAACCTTCATGGGAAAATGGTGTACCATCTTGTTTCTTTCCTGGAAACCTTGAAATGTTGCCAAGTGTCATCACTACATTGTTTCATGGAGAGTTCTACCATAAACAAGGTTCTATTTGTGTCATCTCTTGCTCTCATGATTCTTTGAAATGGTGATGCATGTCCACATAATGAAAAAGGGGGATGTCATTCACAAATCCAATTTCAAGTTTCAATAAACACCATTGATCTTGAGATCAATGACCCATATTCAAACTCAGTGAACAAATACCCATTGGTTGTGTATTTAAGCCAATGCATTCCATTGGTGGTAGAGGCCATATGAATTTACTAGATTTTCTAGGGTATAGGCTTAATTTCCTTAGTCTTTGTTACTCAAATCACACAAACAAAGTATTAGAACTAATTTCCAAGGATTCCAAAATGAGATATAATTTTCAACACCATTTTTAGGGTTCAAAATAATCTTTGCACCAATCATGTTTTGTGGGAATGGCAGTGGTGGGAATTTGACATAGAAAATTAGGACATATCAATTGAAGATATTTGGGGTAAACAAGGAGTGTTGACTCCTTGCCACAAGTTATCTTGGTGATCTTACAGAGTGTTTCAAAGCTAGGTTGAGTGATAAGTAGTTTTCCTTGTCCATTGATGGAAAAGGGGGAATATTTTTTTCGTTTGGTATTAGAATAGTGTTGGATATACTGGTTAGTTCAATCATTGATGCAAGGACATTTGGAATATTAGATAATGCATAACACTATCATGCCATATCAGAGCATTCTAAGTTTTGTATATATTTGTGACTGGATATGGTGATGAAATTGGTTGAGGGATGTTTATGGTATCATGCCACATCCAATTTTATCAATTCAAGAGATCTATAGTTCTAATTCAGAATGTTTAAGACCTATGTTACCTAGATAAGGAGATTGTCTGGTAAAATATTTTTCTTTGGATTTCTTCATGGATAGGATTTATTTCTTATGGTTTGGGATGGGAGTATGTCTTTGCATGGTATATCTTATTCTAAAATTTTTGAAATTGGTGTTCATCAAGTAGAATTTTTGAAGTGACTAAGGGGTCACTATATCGCTTAATTTACCAGGTTGATGTTCTAGATCAAACACAACAAAAGCTTATGGAATATGTGAGTAGAGATGACATTTTGATGACCATTGGGACTAGATATGTCTACATTGGAAACTACATATCATGTTCTAGCTTCTAGAGTGGTGTGTGGGCTATTAGACCCAACCTATCACAAATTTGGGCATATTTGGTTAAGAAGCTTTTGTGTTACTGACTTATGGATGTCATTTCTATGTTTTTGGATTATAGATGAATGCCATTATGAGTTTAAATCATACATATGGATGTTTATGATCCATCCTAAGAATTTTTGGTTACTGGAATGCTATGTTATTAGGGCTTCAATGCAAATAACAAAGTGATCTAATATGTAATTATTCCAATTTGTGTGCATCGTTATCAAATAACTATATGCTATATAGGAGAGTATCTGAGGGTTGACTAGGTCAACCACAATTGACAAATTTATGTCTATGGAAGGATGGTTTCTAGCGTATAAGCTTCTTCATGTTGTGTCTTATTTTTTGGGTTTGTATCAGTCGTCCACCCTATTCAAATCAATGATTGTATTTTAAATTTTTAAGGGTGATATGAAATTATTGATCTTGGCCTCAAGAGGTTGATCTATGGCTGAAATTCATACCAAGTAATGGCTAGTAGTGTTATTTCATAGTAAATTCAAAAGTAATGGTGCAATAATATTCTCAAAATCTAAATCAAATTTTATCAATTACAAATTGATTTTGTGTACTTTTCTCTATGATGCATTAATGGTAAGGGTGTCACCCTTACTTGTGTGTTGCAGGTGTCAAATCTTCTTTGGGGCCACGATGGCCTAGATTTTTTTGCATATGTTGTGAGAGTTTCTACTCTACATTCACTAAGTCATAAATGAAGAGGTATGTCCATGGTGTTAGAGCTATTATGGTAGGATTATCTACTCTAGATTTGAGGGACAAGTTAGATATTTTGTGAAATCTAGTCAAAATTCTTCCCTATTATAAACCATGATTTTATTAGGATTAGGTTTGAAATCATCTAACTTATTCTTGCTCTATAAAAGCAAGTTTTATTATTTTCTAAGGGTCAAATATTTTGTTTAGACATTATTTTGGAGAGAAAATGTTGTAGAACCACCAGAGAAGGGTATACATAGGAAACTTTATGTTTCAAATATTTAGTTCTAGGTAAAGATATTTTTTTTTGTAATGGTCTTGATTGGATCATATTATTTTAATAGCATTCGTAAACTTGAAGAGTGAATGATTATAGGGAAAATCAAACTTATCAAAGTGTCTCCTCATGTGTAGCATGCATTCTCTAATGTATCATTGATTAGTTTTCTAGCCAAAATTTTGTAAAATCTATGGAGAGATTTTACATAGTATCTTTTTAATATAATAAAGTAAATGTATGGGTATGTTTGAGGATTAATAAGTGGAAATTATTTATATTCTACAGCCATACATTGTTTTTCCTAATTACATATTTAGATCCTAGCTTACTTGTATAGTTAAAAGGGCATAGTATTTTGTGGTAACTTGATTACATTATTACCTTGTTTCAACTATTACATATATGGTGAAATCCAGAGACTCCATGGCCCAAATGGATATAGGCACTATTCTATAGTTTTTCTTCTTTGCTACTATCTTAACCACTCTCCAAACAAATCAAATTAAAGAACCTTTGAAATTTTTACTTTAAGTTGTGTTGTATCTATTAGTAAGATTACCATCCTTACCTATACAAACTAGCACATAAGTATATTGTGACAACAATATTGGGATACATTGTGTATTGGGTATAGTTTTCAGTAAGGTATTGTGCAATGTTTTAAATAATCAATTCAACATCTTAGGGAAACCCCCTTTGATCTTGCAAATCCAGAAGTGGAGGTCTTACCTACCTCAACCATTGGTCCTTACCTGCCCAACCTGAATATAGGTTTGTGATATTTCTCCAAGTTTTACACCCCTAACACTTGGAATGTTATCAAACCTTGGGGACTTGGGCCTAATAGTTTAGATCACAAAAAAATTGGCACCATTTCTATGGATTGATATAGGATTGTAAAAGAAAAATTTTAAAGGAATTGGTGATAGTACAATAGGCGTTGGATTTTGGTTTGAAGTTAGAATTTTTTTAGCATCAAATACTTTCTCCTTCAAGGAGTGGCAACTTTATTGAAAAATATCCAGAAATGTGTAATGGAAGGTAAAAAATGGATAAAGATCATCTTGTCAAAGGTAAAGAAGTTCTTGAAGGTATTTCCACTAGTAAGAAAAGGTGACAACAATCTAGAAAGCTAAAAATCCACGTATCCTTTACATAATTCAAGAAATATTGAAATATTAGTACTTCATATAGAAGAAAATACTCTAGGGATTTAGAGTAGTATACATTAGAATATTTAGGTGAAAATAAGGTTAGAATGACTAGAAGAAATTACAAAAATGATTATAGCTATGAAAATGAAATAAACCTAGAGCAGAGAATGTAACTTTGGGTATGCTTGAAGTCACCCCTACATCTAACACTAGGCTTCAAACTATGAGGAATTAGATAGAGGGTAGACATGATACTCCTTAGTTCTCAAAATAGGAGGTTGAAACCTCATTCCAAGATGTTGACCCAAATAATCAGCTTGATGCTAACTATAGAGAATTGGAATTATATCAGCACATTGAACATATTGATTATCTCAGAGAGAGGTAGCATATTGAAATAGAGGTAAAAATTATAGAGAGACCAACATATTTTTCTTTGATTAACAAACAAAAAAATAATGCTTAACCTAAAAAATGTTACACCAATTGTTCCAATTTAGCAGGTGCCTATTATTCAACAAAATGTAGGGAAGAATGCTACAGTTATCCCTAGAATGAAATCCCAAATATTTAACCTTGTTAGGAAACCAATAGGATTATAAATGTATAGACATTTGGATTCATGTGGTATCTAAAATTGCCCTAATCCAATTCCAGTTGAGATCAGAGGAAAAGTACCAAAATTTCAAGGTAATAATGTTATCACTAGTGATGATCACTTAAGGCATTTCAGTGATGTCATTGATGAATATGAAATTGAAAAATGAGGATGTCATGATGAAGCTTTTTGTGCAATAATTGGAGGAAAGTATAAAAGAATGGTACAAGATCCTCCCAGACAATAGCATACTCATGAGATGATATTATGAGGGATTTTTTATTGCAATATTGATGAAGGGCACTCCCCTTACAATTTAAAAATTATAATAACAATAGAGAATTGCACAAAAATTACAATAAGGAATCCAAGATGTTCTACTATCACTAAAATGAAAATGAAATTACAACATTGCAATTGACATCACATGGGCTTTCTGATTACATAAATCTACAAATTGGAAAATCAAAACCACAACCTACTCTACCATGCCCCCCTCTATAACCATATTCATATCCTTTATCTAGAATGTGTAAACACTTTGGAATCTTCTATAAACTGTAATCCCCACAAGAAGATATTTTGAAATTTTATTAAATTTGGTAGTGCAACTTCTTGGGGTCATAACATTCAATTTGATTGTTGGATTTTTCAGTTATAATACATTTTTGGAAAGCTCTCGAGGAGATTCTTGTTCGTAAAATGGTACCATATGATAATTTTTTGTTTTTGACCAATTTTTGGGCCCATCCATAGCCTTTGAGTGCTTAAAAATTGACTTCAAATATTTTTAACAAGATTTTTTAGAAATTAAAATTTTAATCTCTAAAATGACAAATTATATTGAAGTGATTTCTTCACCATTGAATTAAATTTAACATTTTGGAGGTCTATGTAATATTTTTTTTCCCATACATGCATAAATAAAGGCTTAATAAAAATAGTAACTAGCAAAATTTGGCCCTTATTGAAAAGAAACAATATTTTTTTGGTTGATGCAATATTGCTCCTAAAACATAGAAAAAGAGGTGCACTACAAATGTTATTAACCAAATGGGTACACCTAATTTTACTTAGTATTTCATTTAATTTATGAGGGTTAAAATGCATAAATAATAAAAAAAAAAAAAACCTAATTGTTAGAACAACAAATAGGAAGGATTAAATTTCCTCTAACAATCACCTTAACACAATGGTGTTGAGCGGGAGCGCAGGCGGGAGCACATATTTGAATTGTGCAAAGGAGGATGGTGAGGGAGAAGGCAATGTGGATGGGGAACTCATTTAGGTTCTTGATGTAGAGAAAGAGAATTAACACCATAAACTTTCTATATTCTTCACAATAATCAAGTACACAACTGAAATTCTTCATTCTTGAGGCAATCTCAATCCATTAACCTTGAGTAACATGGGCTCCAACTTACACAAATGGAATCCAATATCTATAAGACTTGGTAAATTATTTCAACATGATTAGATTCATCCAAAAAACTCATTACAACCATCCAAATATTATAAAACAATGATTTAAGGCCAACCATAAACAAGCTATGTATAGCTTTGTTCAAACATCAAGAAAACCATGTTTCTTTGACCACTCTCCACCAAAATGAAACACACAATCTAACATAACTCATGAAAATGAATAAATGAATATTTTTAATTTAAAGGGTTTTTAGAATATGTAGAAACATATATTTTCACCAATTTTTATCACTTTTTGGTGGTGGAATAAAAAGATATGAATTTTTCTTATTTGTTGGTAACCCTAGTTCCTAAACTAGGCAGTCTTCACCAAAATTGTCATAAATAAATCAAAACCCAATGAAAATTGATCAAAAAAAGTGAAAATGAAACTAAATTCACATATCTAACATTTCCAACAGGTCTAAGGTCTTTATTTGATCTATTAAATCCGTACCACTCTCTGCAATAGCATGCAACTTTTAGAGAAAACAATCCCATAGGGCTGCCAATGGTAAAATGATCATAACTTTCTCCAAAATAAATGAAAAACACCAAACCAATTGAAACCGAAGTCTATTTCTTTACTCTATCAATAAAAATCAATTTCAGGTCTATAAAAATTCATACAAAGTTGTACCATGTAAAAGAACAGGGTAGAACATTGGAAATTGTAGAAAAATTCATGTCTTCCTTCATAAATTCTTGTTCAAAACTACATTCCAACCCCACATTCGACTTGGAGGCCAATTTTTATGTTTTAACAATCAAGTTATGATCCAACCAACCTAAAACTACAATTTAACAACTTTTAATAAAATTTTAAAAAGTTGTCATTTAACAAGAAAAGTTGTTATGACAACATTTGACAACTTTTGACAATGATTTCATTTTTCAACTAAATGACACCAAACCTTCATCAATGACTCCAAATGACTTCAAACATATATAAAATAGCTCATTAAACCTTATTAAAAAATTAAAACACCTAATTTAATGAATTTATATGATATGGCCTCATGGAGGCTTGAATGCAACAAGGTGCTCTTGTGCCAATTCTGGCCGAATGCTTGGTGCATTTGTTTCCTCTCTTCTTTGTTGGCCTCAATTACTTGGGTGAGGCAATTTGTTTTGATTTTGGGCGGAGGTCTTTGGGATGGGGGATGGTTGTCTCTACCTTGGACTCTTCTCTCTATAGTCTTATTAATCAGGCATCCTTGTGTGGCAAATGGCTGCTCTTGGATGGGGGCCTTTGTGTTTTTTGCTGCTTGTTTGGGGTTCGGGTGTTACCCAACCTATCTCTTTGGATTCTATGTGTTGAGTCCCCTGGTTATTTTCTCGAGATATGGGGGATGGAAGATGCTTGTGGGTGTTGGAATTCTCTCTATTACTTTCTAGTTATTGGCTCTGATGTCATGTGGTGGAGGGTTATGACCTCTTATTCTCCTCCTGACTCTCCTTTGTTGAGGGTTTGGTGTGGGGTTGTTGGGTCATTCTGGTGTTTGGTGCTTTTTCTTCCTTGGCTATTGGTTGTGGTGGCTAAGGACCTAGTTTTTTGGCTGCCTTCCAAGCTTCTAGTGAGTGTGGGTTTCTTTGAGGATGTCCGGTTGCAATTGGGGCCTCTTTTTGTTCCTATTTGGCATAATAGGAAGGCTTGGTGTTTTTTCTTGCTGGCCTTTTCTACTCCTGGTTTCTTTTTAGTTTCCCCTTGCATCTTCTTGTAGCTTGTTTTGTGGTTCTACTCTGGGGGTTATTGTTCTTGGAAGGTTATGGGTTCTTCTTTTCACCTTTTTGAGGAGTGGTGGTGTTTCCTTTTGGCTAGATGTTGGGAGTGTTGGATTATCTTTGGCTCTGGCCAATGTGTTGGGGTTGCTTGGTGTTCTTTCTTGCTGGGATTTCTCCTAGTTTCCTTCCTATTTGGGCTCCCCTGTTCCTCTTGGGGGTTGGTTGTTCTCTTTCTTTCTGAGGCTGGGACCCTACCTCTGGTGGTCTTTTGGCCTGGGGTTCTTTTTGCTATTGGGTGGCTGGTGCTGAGGATTGTGGTCTCCTTTTGGGTTGAGTTGGTTCATGTTTGTTCTATGTTTGCTCAGTTGTTTTGGCTTGTTGTGAAGGCTTTGAAGGTGGTGAATGATGGGCTTGATACTGGGTTTTTGAATTACCAGATGAGTTCTTTTGTGAGTATTGTTAAGGTTGACATATGGCATTTTTTTGAGAATTTTATCTTTGTCCATAGTTTTTTTTTGGTGCAGTGGATACCAAAGGATACTATGGTTGTTTGCTTGACTATAGTGGTAGTTGTCTCCTATGGTCCTACGGAGGTGGGCCTCCCTCAGCTATTCTAATTGAGGTGGGTAGTTCTTCTATGGAGGTGGAGGTGGAGGGTGTTGGTGATTTCTGGCTGTGGTGGTCTTGCTTCTTGTAGCATCCTCTCCATTAGAGGGGGGATCTCTCCTTTTGAGGTGGTTGTGGATTTGGTTTCTCAATGCCAAAAGGTCTATATGAAGTTGGTGTTGCTGGAGCTAGTTCTTGGCTCTTTGGATTTTCTTGCTTTGCTATTGACTGGATGGTATTTTTTGAAGTTGCCTTCCTAGTTTGTGAAGTGGCTTAGTTCCCAGTGGTTTGTTGTGTTTTCCATCTTCCCTATTGAGGTGGGGTGTTTGGATTTGCTCAAATTTTTGATTAGAAGTCTGATGGTGTCTTACACCATTATGTTGATTATCCTTTTTGGCTCAGTGGTGTCTTCCATGAGTGGCTAGTTTGTTGATGCCTGGTAGATGTATACAATTTTTATGTATGCCTAAGGGGTTTCTGGTCCCGGTTTAAAACCAAGTTGTTCAAGGGTTTCAGGCCCTTGTTTGGGTGTTAGTTACAACATATGTAATCTTTCTTATCTTTTGAGGTTGTTATGGGGCTGTTGATGGTTTATGTTGTATCTTAATTTCAACCTTTCTTTCTTTGTATTGGGTTTTGGGCCCCATCAAAACCCATTTTTTACCTCTAATCAAAACAAATAGGAAGGATTTTAGATGCTAGAATGATGTGTACATTTTTGGAAAAGTGTTATTTTGGGCCTCACTAAGGACTCACTCACCCAACGACAAATGGGTCCTTGTTAGGGTTTTGGAAAATCAATTTCAGAATCTTGTTCTTCAATATCTACAAGTTCTTAGATTTCAAGTACTCAGTGCCTAAAAGTTAGAAATAAATTATGTAGAGTACTTTCCATGATCTTGCAACAAAGATGACAACATTTACAACTTTGTGACTTTGACAATTTTTGTTCTCTAATTAATCTTCAACCTAAAACCTGCAATCACACATCAATTAAGAAGAGAAAAATTTTATTGTTAGGGAATATGGGTTTTCCTTGGCCAAACCTCATTTTGGTAATTAAATCTTAAATTCAAACAATGCATAAAAGGAGAGATGAATGAACTTTGGATTGCAAATCTGAAACTTAGCATGGATTTTCCTCAAAGAGTGTAGATGTTGATCAAGAACTTGACATAATTTAAGACTTGAACTTGATCACCAATGCTACAATATAGCATTAGATTCACAACATGCACATACTTTGACAAGATGAATTGGATCCTTGATTGCTGCAATAAAACTTTAATAATCTTCCCTTAAATGCCTTCTTGAATGCTCTATAATGCTCTTGTGAACCATTGGTATTCTTGCATAAAATTCTTAGATGAAACTATGTAAATTAACCTTATATTTATACTTATCTTAAGATTTAATCCCAAAATTCAAATAAAACAAGCTGGCATCAAATCTAGGATTTAAAATCATTAAAATCCTGCCAAGAATATGTTAAAAAAGGGTTTTCCTAAGTTAAAGAGGACCCATTCACTAGGTGACTAATGGTTCCTAGCACACTCAACTAGGAAATTCTTCGAGGATACAAAATGATATGCTAAAATGGGGTCCTAGGACCTAGGAAGGACCCATTAGCTAGGTGGTGAATGTGTCCTAGGTCACTATCCTAGGAATCAAACCTTGCAAAATTAAGTTTTGTGAAATATTATTCATGAGTGTCGAGATTTATCCCTCAAAAAATGCAATAAATAAGGCTTGAATTTTAATTTAAGGGGCCAATTAAGGAAAATTAAACCTCAATTAATTAATTAAAGCCCTAGATTAGTGTGAAAGTATAAAGATGCACTTTACAACACCCTAAATAAAGGCATCATTAAGTCCATTTTATTAAAAAGGGACCTAGACTTAATGCGAATGTGTAAAACACATTACAATACTAAATCAAGGCAAAATTAAGCTCATTTATTGTTAATTATTCCCAAATTAAGGAAACAGGGATACTTTTTCCTTTACTACATTTTACCCCCACTTTAGTGATATTTTTTCCCATGATAAACTCACACTAAAGTAGACATTCAAGGAACTTATGTATGAAACAATGACAAAGAGACACAATCATACCCTATCAAAGACCATGAAAATAAATTAAAATAAAGAATCAAGCATCAACCTTTCCAACACGATGTGGAACATGATTTTTTTTCCAAAACAAGGATCAAAATTTGACAATCTATGTAGCACAATGTGGACAAGGTCAAGGTTGTTTGTCTGTAACATTCATTATCACTCTGGGGTAGTGGAACCTCAAGCCATCCACTAGGTGAGTATCCCAAAAAGGTGGCAAATGAGAAAATCATATTAGCCTCCCACACCATACCAAAGTTATCCTCCTGACAACTTTGATAAGGTATGTGTTGATGATTTTTTCTGCATAGCAACAACTTGGGTAAAATGTAAATCCTATCTCTCTTGAAGGTAAATCTCTGTCAACAAGCCTCAAGAATAGCCTAGGTCAATTTCGGGTCTTGACAATTATAAACAATTTCGGTGATAAATATTGTGAAAATGCTGGTAATCACCACAAGGGACGCTGAAGCAAGACTAAATCTTCAACTTATGGAATCTGGCGATTGCCTTGTTACTTATGTTCAATCTGTAACTCTCCATTGTTAATGTGTAACAAAGATTAGGGGTTTTAGAGATTTACTAAATTAACTACTCCTGAATTAATGGAAATGATGAAATACTTGAAATGGACTAGTCCCTCACAAACTAATTCATGTTTGACCAAGATAAATCTACAATCTATAGAAATAGTGCAATCTTCTAAGGCATTACATATTTTCAGATCATGAACATTCATCGAAGAAAACCTTATTGCAATTGAAATGAATAAATCTCCACAATTGAACTAAACACAATGAATATAAAATTCCAGGCTAACTTTGCAAAGCAACTAACAATCAACTAGCTACAAAAAGTATGGACCAGGGATTGCTGCAACACTTCAAACATCAAATCATGAACACCATTGAATCATATCTAAATCTAAATCTAACATATATCTAATATCCTTGGGAAATTTGAAAGATAGAATCATAAGAACCATGCAAGATAAATCAACACAAAAGAGATCACCATAAAATCACAATGTCTGAAATTGTATTAAATCACCAAATTTCAGCAACAATTCCAATGTTTTGTTACAACACTTGCTTAAAAAAATGACTAACTTTTACTTCTGCTCTATTGCTAAATTCGCTTGTATCTGTCTATGTATTATATTCTATCTATCTATCTACCTATTACAAATGAGGCGAAATGCCCAATTTATAGAGAACCCCAAAGCATGTCGGCCAAATAAGGGTTGTACAATAACAAAACAGCCAAAACAAGTTAGCCCAAGGAGAATTCAAAAATAAATTGACATTAAATACATGAACTCAATCCAAGGTCAGACTAGGATCCTCAACATAATTCAAACCAAGGCACAAGTTTCAATGCAGCCCCAAATTAACTATCCTCTCCAAGTCGGCCAAGGGAGGTGGAGTAACAGTATTTCAAATTTCTTCATAGTTTAAACTTCAACTCCAAAATTTCCTTCACGACTCAACAAAATTAAGCCTACGCTCAGAAAAAAAAACTACCATTAATATTAATTATAACACAATTATAACATGAAGACCAAGATTTATCCATCATCAGTAATGTATTCGTAATCCAAATAAGCTCAAACACAAATCAAAATCAACCCAGAAACATCACTCGAGCACAAACAACATAGTTCAGGATCCCGAGCCAGCTGCGAAATTTAGGCCAGAAGGGAAATTCCAAAAAAATCTGGCCTAGGGAGATTTCGGCGAAGAAAGCACAAAATCCACCATTAAATCATCACAATGTAGAACAATTGCAGATAACCATGTAATTTAAAAATTCAACAGCATGGAACCATAAGAATTTATCATTAGAATCATCCAATTCATCAAATTTTACGTTTCACATCGCATCCTAGAAAACTCGAAAAAATCATGTCGGATTGGATTTTCGTGAAAAGAACAAAGTTTCAGATTTTCCACTCATTTTGGGAAAACAAAGAGGGCCAGGAAAAACTAGGAAAATCCTGAACTAGGCATAAAACCTGAACATCGGCAATCTAACACAAATTCACTCAAATTGACCAAAGGTCACAAATTTTAGGACCATGCGCACAAGACAAGTTAATTTTGAGCCTCCAATAGATCTTCCTTGAATTCTAGGCTCAATCAAAAGCAAATCAAGATGAAATGGCGACGCCCTAGGCATGAAACCCTAGATTTAAACCATGAACACATAGAGCATGCCAATAACACCAAAGCACAACTAGATCAAATATCAAAACTCAATAGGACGCCAATGATAAAGTATAATGGAAAGAAAATCTCCAAAGATCGACTGAATACAACCCTCACAAAGAGAACCAATGAAGTAGACAAGACAAGTAGATGAAATTCAGAAACTCGATAGGATGACAAAATTTCAAAAAAAATTGGCCTAGGTGGATTTCATAAAGACAAAAAAGTGCGGATAGTGTTGAAAATGACTTGCAGATTCTGGATGAAATCTGGGAAAATCCGGAAGGACTAAAAAATCTTGAAATAGGGTGAAAACCCAGATTTCACCAAAAGCATAAGATTTTCAATGTGAAACTTGGGGAAAACACTTGGGCAAGTGAGATAAACATATTAAGCACATGCCAAGGCAATTTTCAACATGCAACTCCTCAAAATCAAAGGGCCAAAAGCACAAAAGCAAAAGCAAAAGAGGGTCCCTGCTTTCAGCGGGGCGTGTGTGCAAAAACTACACAACAAATGGCGACTCTGATAGGAAAATATACAAACGTTGATGATGAACAGAATCATGAACCGATCTCTAGTGTATACACCTTAAAATGCATCACATTGTCACGGTAATTAATTAAATATTTTTTAATATTTAATTAAAATCTTCAATTCTATGCATATAAATAAATTTAAATAATTTATTTATATTTCTTCATTCTTTCATTTCGATTAAATAAATAAGTTTATTTAATCATCTTTTCGTATTCATTTCTTAATTAATTAAATAAACATTACGATTTATTTATATTAATTATCAAAAATCTTCATTTGAATATCTTATTCAAATAAATATTAAAATATTATTCTTCTTCTAAATATCATTTACAATTAAATATTCCAAAATATTTAATTATTTCTTCTAATCTAATTTAAATATTCATTCTTAAATCATTTCAAAATTCCTCTAATTCGATTCAAAAATCTATTCATAATTAAATAGTTCCAAAAATATTTAATTAAATCTTTTAAATATTTCAAAATCTTCTAAAGTCACATCATAATTAAATATTACAAAATATTTAATTAATTCTTCCATAGTTTTCAAAAATCAAATATCAAATATCAAAATCAATAAATAAAATTAAATAAATTTATTTATTTAATTGGGGATTTATCTTCAACTCCCGGGAAGCAAACGGTTGAAACAGAAAATTAAATTTCTCTGTTTCTGTGCAGGCTTGTTCCCGTGGGTTGAAGACATGAATCCATCCTTCTCTCCAACCTCTCAACCTCTTCCATCTTCTTCTCAACCTCTCCATCTTTCACCATTCAAATTTACTAGACAAATTCATAGCCGTAGATTCTTGCCAGCCGGGATGGAGCCTGCAAAAATCTATAAATACAGCTGCCGGGAGCTCCAAATCATATAGAAGTTTAAGCAAGTAAACTATAGGCAAATCTCATAGCATCCATAGCATTCATAGAGTACTTTCATAGCATAAATAACATAGAATCATAGCAATAGCAATAGAATCATAATACATTTCATTCACAACCCCTATGCATAATCACAGCCCCTGTCCATATCCATATCAACAATCCCATCTTCACCAGCATATAGAATAGTTTTCATTTGCATTCTCATTCTACAACAGCCATTTGGAGGAGCTAACATCAAATCTGAGAGCAGCAACTTCAAACTCCTGGAGATAGAGGAAAATGAAACGGCTCTGAAGAAATCTTGCTTATTTGAATTTATTTAGTTTTCTTTAGATTAATGTTTCATTAGAGTGTTTTTGTTTTCAATTAGATTAACATAGATAACATAACACATTTTTGGCGCCCACCGTGGGGCTCTTTTCCCCTTTTTAACATCTTTTTGCAGCTTCTTTTGACTGATTATAGGAAAAAAAATAGCGGAATAGCGTAGATGACACGTTTTGGAAAACACCTCCAGTTTAGTGCATTTAAAGTCTGTTGCAGCGCCCGTGATTACTATTGCAGCACCCGTGATTACTGTTGCAGTGCCCGTGATTACTATTGCAGTACCCGTGATTACTGTTGTAGCGCCCGTAACTACTATTGCAGCGCCCGCGACTACTATTGCAGCGCCCATAATCAGTTTTGCAGTGCCCGTGATGACTATTGCAGCGCCCATAATCTGTTTTGCAGCGCCTATGATGTATTTTGCAGCGTAAATTGTTAAAAGAATGTATCCTGTAATCTATAACTGTAGATTAGTTTAACTGATTCTGACGCAGCCGCGGACAGTTAAAATTTTTTTTTTAAGCATAAAATTAAGCAATCCTAGGGTAGTCATCTAAAGCATAAAATAAAGCAATCCTAGGATAGACACTTCATTTCTCAATTTAGGCTTAAAATGAATTTTCTGTTTATGTGAAGCAACATCTTCACTTAGTTTAGAAAATTTTCATTTGGTGCTTAACAATTGAACCTTTGTTTGCTTTGTTCTTGGTGATAGGCCTATGCTCTCCCCTTAACTGGGTGATCAAAATTCCAAACTCACTTATTTCTTTTTATGCATTTTTAAGCTTTGTTAAAACCTTGTAGAGAGCCTGCTCTTGTGGGAAAAAGTACTCACCCAAGAGGAACGACTCAAGTGGGTTCAAGCCAAAGCCAGGCTATTCCACCCCTCTAAAATTTAAAACAAAATTGGGGAAACCCTCTTTTGACGGTAGTGTGCATTGATAACCATCCCCAAAACCTTTGTTCTAAAGGTAGGGAGGTCTCTCGAGGGAGTCTATCATTTGCCGCACTGAACGAAAACCCTTACTACGAACCTAGTGTAGTAACTAACCGAGTCAGTTTTCGAACATTATTTCAATCACAGTGCAGGGGAGGGAAGAATCTACCCCCAAGATACTCACCATATAACTGCCAAGGATTGTTTGCTCAGGGGATTCAGTATCCACTTCCGTCACTCTGAGTACGCACCTGGAAAAGACAAAAACACGGGCGCCCTTTCGGGGGTGACATGGCTATGTGAGTCGACGCAGTTTTAAGATGTGGGCTGTCGATTGCTATGATGAGCTACTTGAGAACTAAGAGTGAGTCTGTTTGAAGTGCTTATCATGTGTAAAACCCATTAAAACACTTTTTGAACAACATTTTGGTCATACACTTCTTGTTTAGCATAGGGCTTAAAACAACTATTCTACAACTTACTTGATGTGTTTTCAAAATATTAATTCAGTAAAGATCATCCAAAACTCACAATTACATTGATCACACTTATCATTTTTCAAGACTAGGATCAAATCTCAAAATAGTGCATCTTTTCAAACAAGTTTTTGATTATTTATTCAACTTCCCCAACAGGATTTTGATATCCTTTCATCTTGGAAGCCACAATCAAGAGTTAGAAATGTCATTTGATCATATCATAAGATTTTCATCTTATTAGATCAAGACATCATCATTTTTGCACTTATAAACCTATGATCTAAGTCTAGAAGAACATTTCAAAAGTATATGCTTATTGTCCACTTTACAACATGGGTGATAGGGAACAAAATCTTTTTCATAGGTTTCATACTGGAAATAGTTCAAATAATGAGATAACCGATGAAATGATTCAAGAAGTTGAACAAGATCCACAGTTTCACATAATTTTGGACAAGATGTTAGAGCGAGATAAAGAAGGCTACTTTCTTTTCTTAGCAAACCAAGGTGCCAAATTGCCCTCTAACTACAATATAGAGAAAATTAAGGAAGATCCTGAAAAGACTAAAACTCCATTAAATGATCTCAGTAGTTTTCCCCAACAAACAAGAGCACTCCAAAGGCAAATCAAGGAAATACAAGGGAGCACAACTACGAAGTCTTTTGACGGAAATGTGAATGTAACCTCTTCTCCTCCAAAAGCAACATCATCCAAATTCAATGTTTTTGAATTTTTGCAAAGGTTACATAAGAAGCCCAAATCTAAGCCATCAAATAAAATTGACCAATCCTATCATGTCATGCATTTATCTTCATCCCCCAAAATTCCAAATGAACCTCATGATTCTTTCACTCAAGATAACGATTCCATTCAATCATCTTCTTCTATCATATCCTTTACATCCAATGATTCTACACATCTTGATCAAAACATTCTACAAACCCTTCCTATCTTTGATCAAGATCCCATCTCTCAAGGACCATATGATGATCCCCTCCTTTCATTATTCACCCATGATAATCCTCTTCCATCTCAAGAGACAAACGTTCTTCCAAGTTCTTCTTCATCATCATCTAATCAATCCATACCATCCCATGATTCTATTGCATTACAAGAGCATGATATTTCTTCCATCCTATCTAATGATGTCTTACCAATTGATGATCAAGATATGATTTCTACAAAATTTCATGATTCCCTTCCTCATCAAGATCAATATAATCTTCCATTCAAGGATACCCTTTCATCCCATGAAGATGATTATCCTTCTCATGATCATGATATGTCTTTCATACCACTTCATAATCCTTTTTCAAGTCAAGATCAAAACACCCCATCATCCCCATGTCAAGAGCCTATTACACCTATTCACGTTATCCATGAACCCCACACCTATAAATTGGGATCCTCCTCCTTTATCCATTCTAGTTTACTTCCAAAACCTATCTTCTCATCCATATCATATCCTCTTCACAATGGACTCGCATCTTGTTTCACAAACAATACATATCCCATTGGTAAACGAATGTGTGAAATTATGAATTACAAAGGAAAAGGTTTAGGTCTTCATGAGCAAGGTATCCTAGAACCCCTTTCTGTCCAAGCACATCCATATTCTCATGGCCTTGGTTATACACCTCATACTCAACCTAGGTATCCTAGTCCATCAAACTCTCCATCCATCCTAGGTCCTTATCCTAGTCCATCAAACTCTCCATCCATCCTAGGTCCTTATCCTAGTTCATCAAACCATTCATCTATCCTAGGTCTTTATCCTAGTTCATCAAACCATTCATCTATCCTTGGTCCTTATCATTCCAACCTTAGCTCATCAATCCTTCCACCCATATTAGGGTCCCACATTTCTCCATCTCCTATTCTTCAAGAACAACAAAAACACACATCCTTGATCCACTTTCAAAATTCTTCCTTCATTAACTCATCCATCATACCTCCATATCATTCACCTCAATCCACCCCTCCCATTGCTCTTGGAAGCAATTTGGATGCCAAATATGAAAAGCTTCTATATCAAAATCCACATGTATCAAAGGATCAACATGTCTCCTTGAAGAGTCATGCAAAAATAAAAGAAAATTTGATCCAAAAAATCAAAAAGCAATTTTCAAAGGCCATAAAGGCCCATCAAAGCAAAAGCAATTTTCAAAGGCCACAAAGGCCCATCAAAGCAAAGGAAATTTCCAAAGGTCACAAAGGCCCATCAAAGCAAAAAGGAAATTTTCAAAGACCACAAAGGTCCATAAATCAAAATGAAAAATCTCAAAGGCCACAAAGGCCCACAAAGCAAATATCAAAATCAAAAGTCATGTGGATTCCTAAAAGTCTCATAGAAGCAATAAAATCTAAATTTGCATCCAAATTTGCTAATCCAAAACTTTCCTCCAATTTTCCATCTAATAACCTATCACCTTCCAAATCCATTTTTCCTCCATCACTCCACCGCCCTTCAAGGTGTGTGTCAATGTTGATCTTTCCAACTTTTCCATCTATCCATCAGCAGGTCTTTCAAACTCCTATCCATTATCCAACATTCACCCCCCATCATTCTACTTTAATCCAAACTTTTGCATAAGTCCTTAGATTCTTCCATCATATCATTAATCTGCCAACATTTAGGATTCTAATTCCCATTGCCATGGTTTATTAGAGGGATATTTGGTTGTGAAACTTGATGCTTAAGTCCTTCCTCCATCTCCCTATCATCCATATCATATCTTCCATATTCCTCTCGCACTCTACATTTAGGGACAAGTTTCATCCATCTTATCATTCATGGTCATTTCTATGCCCATTCCTTACATTTCCACCTTTGATCTTGACAAGGTTAAGGATCTTCTTGAAAATCATACATCTTATCCTATTCACTTCATCCAAATTTTCAATACCATATCCTTTGTCATGCATCTTCTCTTATATTGTGGGGAATCTTGTTCCTTCAATTAGTCATATCATCTCATTTCATCTTAAGAAAATCAAAAAAATCATAAAAAGTCCTGAAAAAGTCAAAAAAAAAATTAGAAAAATCTTGAAAAAGTGCAATAAAAACAAGTAGTGAAAACTTGGCAAACAAGCGCTACTTGTGATAAAAATAGGTTCCTCCATTTATTAGTTTATGTCTCGTTTTCACTTTCAGCATCATCCATCCATTTCCATATCTTTTATCTATATATATCTTTAATTATCCATATCATGTGGTTGGAATCTTTAGGTTTCATCCTGGCTTGATGAATTTGTACATATCTTTTAGATTTAGGTTGTGTTTACACTAGGGGCAAAACGTAGAAACATACAAGAGAGGGGCAACGAGCTTTCAGGATATTCCAAAAACAGACAAATAACAGCTTGACAAAATAAAACAAACATTGTCATATCAAATCAATTACAAACATATTCATGCCAATGAAAATTGAAACAACATGATCCAAACAACTATCGAAGTGAGAATATCAATAATGATAACTAAAACTTGGATGATCTTAATCTGAATAAATGTTTGAAATACTTTAAACAAGATTTGAATGGTTGTTTGATTTTTTATCATATCTCTGGAGCAATTCGATGATGTACTGAACTAGAAAAGCAAGGAAGGAGTATGATTTTTCTTTGTCTTCTGTTTGCGAGGAAATCATTAGTACTATGCAAATTGGTCGCGAGACATGCTCTACTATGTATCATAGATGACATTTCGGAATTCGCATGGGAAAAGGATTAACTCTTGTCTGTTTATGCAAGCAATACTCAGGTCATCTCGGTTCAATTATACCTAGATGCTTGTATTAACTTGCTATATTAAAAATCATGAAAGCAATACTCAGGTCATCACTGGTGCTAACATACCCTTTGATGCTTGTATTAACTTTCAACATTTCAAAGCTCTATGATGATACAAAAGCATGTATAAGCTCTCCAAATGGCAATATTGTATGAATGTCCTGCATGGTTAGTATAGATTGCATTCATGTTAGAATTTGCATTTTGCATTTATAAATTTCTAAAAAGCTGGCAAAGAATCAAATGTTTATATCTTTTCAAATACATGACTAAGTATATTTTGACATTCACAAAAACATCATTTCATACATTTTACATTTTTGCATTAGAAAATTATAAAAAGCATACATTACATACATCATATACTATATATATCAATTCATCAAAATAAACATCATCTCAAACAATTATAAATAACATGCGTCATGAAACCATCACATAGTACACATCGTATGGATACACATCATATATCATGTAAAATCATCACTGCATTTCATATATCTCAAAAATGAATGTCAAAATGTACAAGGATGTCAAACTACAAGAGATATAATATCATCAAAAATGTGATCATCTCACGGTGTATACAAAATGTCTCAAAAGAATATCATGAAAGAGATCATATACAATGCACTAGGCAGAGCTATCCTGTGATAGAGCTAGCCTAGGACCTGTACCACCTGCCCCTGATGGACCTGTATCACCTACCCCTGATGGACCTGCTCCGCCTGTCCCTGGTGGCCCTCTAGGAGGTAATGGCTGTGTCACACCCCTGCTAGTAGTATGAGAGCGACCATGAGTAGATCGTGACTGAGTGTAGCTCTCTCTCTGCTCAGGTGGAACTGAATCATGATATCTAGTCCGATAGAACTCTGCCTCTCGTGTGGCTCTGGTAACCTCTCTCATCATATCACCTGGCAAAGTGCTACCTGCTACACTCTGTAGGCTATCTGCTAAGGCAATGGCCTGCTCACCTCGCTGTCTAGCTGCGTCTCTCTCAGCAGTGATCGAAGTCACCTGACCCTGCAACTGTGAAATCAAAGCCTGTGCCTGTGATAGCTGAGCCTGCAAGCTCTATACGGTACTCTGCAGAGATGATATCTGACCTACTACTGTCGGATCTATGGAAGGGGATGGGTCAGTGTGCCTCATCCGTGGTCCACCTCTCCTACCACCTCCTCTACCACCTCCTCTACAACCTCTCACACCACCTGCTCCTACATCAGAAGATCAAATTGTCCATAACATCAGAAGATCATACCATTATTCAAATCAAAATGGATCATCAAATCAATCAAATCAATCCAATCAGAATACATCATTCGACTATTTGTTTTTAACAACTTTGAAAAAAAATTTATCAACATCATGTTTGTTTTTAACAACTTTAGAAGCAAACATATCGACCGATTTGTCTTTCAACAACTTTGAAAGCAAATTTATCAAAATCCTGTTTGTTTTTAACAACTTTAGAAGCAAACATATCAACAAACAATTTGTTTTTCATTTTCATGAAATCAAATATATCAATTCCTATTTGTTTTTAACAACCTTAGAAGCAAACTTATCAGACAACTATTTGTTTTTTAACAACTTTAAAAGCAAATTTATCGGCTACTATTTGCTTTTCAACAACCTTGGGAACAAATTTATCAGACAAACATCATCAAATTAGGGTATCTCAATACACAAAATTGGGGCATTTTTATCATATTTTAACATAGCAGGGGCAATTTCTTCATCAAATTTTCATTTCATATCTTTTCAGGTCAATTTCTTCAAATCATTAGTTTCAAACGATGAATCGACATCTTCAAAATCATAAAAATCAAAAATTTTCACAAAAATCGATAAAAATCAAAAAATTCACAAAAATTCAAAATTTTATCGATTCATCGTTCGTGGGGGCATATACATATCATTATTTCGACAGTCAACATCTAGGGAAAATTTCAAAATTCTTTGAAGCAATGCATAAAACACATCACTTCAAAGAGGGGCAAAATGTATACACCTTAAAATGGTCACATCACATTGTCTGGTAATTAATTAAATATTTTTAATATTTAATTAAAATCTTCGAATTCTATTTGCATATAAATAAATTTAAATAATTTATTTATATTTCTTCATTCTTTCACTTTAATCATCTTTTCTTATTCATTTCTTAATTAATTAAATAAACATAATGGTTTATTTATATTAATTATCATATAATCTTAGTTTGAATATCTTATTCAAATAAAGATTAAAATATTATTCTTCTTCTAAATATCATTTACAATTAAATATTCCAAAATATTTAATTATTTCTTCTAATCTAATTTAAATATTCATTCTTAAATCATTTCAAAATTCCTCTAATTCGATTCAAAAATCTATTCATAATTAAATATTTCCAAAAATATTTAATTAAATCTTTTAAATATTTCAAAATCTTCTAAAGTCACATCATAATTAAATATTACAAAATATTTAATTAATTCTTCCATAGTTTTCAAAAATCAAAAATCAAATATCAAAAGCAATAAATAAAATTATTTATTTAATTGGGGATTTATCTTCAACTCCCGGGAAGCAAACGGTTGAAACAGAAAATTAAATTTCTCTGTTTCTGTGCAGGCTTGTTCCCGTGGGTTGAAGACATGAATCCATCCTTCTCTCCAACCTCTCAACCTCTTCCATCTTCTTCTCAACCTCTCCATCTCTCACCATTCAAATTTACTAGACAAATTCATAGCCGTAGATTTTTGCCAGCAGGGATGGAGCCTGCAAAAATCTATAAATACAGCTGCCGGGAGCTCCAAATCATATAGAAGTTTAAGCAAGTAAACTATAGGCAAATCTCATAGCATCCATAGCATTCATAGAGTACTTTCATAGCATAAATAGCATAGAATCATAGCAATAGCAATAGAATCATGATACATTTCATTCACAGCCCCTATGCATAATCACAACCCCTGTCCATATCCATATCAACAATCCCATCTTCACCAGCATATAGAATAGTTTTCATTTGCATTCTCATTCTACAACAGCCATTTGGAGGAGCTAACATCAAATCTAAGAGCAGCAACTTCAAACTCCTGGAGATAGAGGAAAATGAAACGGCTCTGAAGAAATCTTGCTTATTTGAATTTATTTAGTTTTCTTTAGATTAATGTTTCATTAGAGTGTTTTTGTTTTCAATTAGATTAACATAGATAACATAACACAAAACCCATTTTTGATAGCAGCGAAGAGGAGAGACAGAGTAAAAAAAATATAGAAGGATACAAATTTTTTTGAGACTATGATGCATGATTGAAAAACAATGGAGATTTCAACTGAATTTCTAATGTGATGACATTTTTTTGGTGTCAATTTTCTATTGTGCTCATTGAAAGTATTACTAAAGTTGTCTCCAAGATTGATACTTTCTGGTTATTTAAATTGATGTAACAAGTTTATATTTAGTTTATCAGTGCACATTTGTTGTATCTGTGTGGTTGATTGACAGACTCTTTCAAGAAAAGATTAAATCCTTTTAATGGATCACAGTAATCAAGGAGATTCATTTGGATCATTAAGAAGAACTTGGTAGTCACAGTCTTTCATTTTATACAAGTTATAAACTAAAACATATGCCAAACAATTTGAGTTTCTTCCAAAAAAAATTACTCATTTAAGATTTCATTTGACTCTGCATACCCAATAAGGCACTAGTCTCTGCATTTTTATCATTTAGTTTCATTCATTTTTTACATCTATTAATTGAACATATTAGGTTTTAATTTTAATGTTGTTATATAATTTATACCAAATTCCAATTTTATTTTTCCACTAGCATCTACCATTGTGGGAAAAAAATTTCAAGAGAGATAAGCACAAGTCAGGTCTCACTCACTCATATAGGTACACCCATCTAGGTCTGGCAACAGCTGAAGAGTAGAAGGTTCAATTCATTTGGCCTTGTCTGTTACCCTGAAACTTTGTGAAATCTTAGCAACCTTTCGTGGTTCAAACCTGCATTTTTGAGAGCTAACAAGGAGAAGGTGGGAGAAGGTTGGAGAGGGTGGGAGAAGGTGGGAGAGGGTTTGAGATGGTGAGAGAGGGTTGGAAAGGGTTGGAGAGGGTGGGAGAGGGTGGGAGAGAGTTGGTCAACCCTCTCCCTCCTACTCCCTCTCCCTTTGTTAGGTCTCTCTCTCTCAACCCTCTCCCTCCTACCCCCTCTCCCTCTATTATGTATCTCTCTCTCTCAAACCTCTCCCTCCTACCCCCTCTCCCCCTCTTATGTCTCTCTCTAAATCCTCTCCCTCCTACCCCCTCTCCCTTTGTTAGGTCTTTCTCTCTCTCAACCCTCTCCCTCCTACCCGCTCTCCCTCTCTTATGTCTCTCTCTCTCAACCCTCTCCCAGCTACTCACTCTCCCTCTCTTAGGTCTCTCTCTCTATCAACCATCTTTCTCCTACCCCCTCCCCCTCTATTAGGTCCCTCTCCCCCTCTCAACCCTCTCCCTCCTACCCACTCTCCCTCTGTTAGGTCTCTCTCTCTCTCAACCCTCTCCCTCCTGCCCCCTCTCCCTCTGTTAGGTCTCTCTCTCCCTCTCAACCCTCTCCCTCCTACCTCCTCTCCCTCCTCACTCTCTCTCTCTCAACCCTCTCCCTCTATTAGGTCTCTCTCTCTCCCTCTCTCCAGCCCTCTCCCTCCTACCCCCCTCTCCCTCTCTTAGGTCTCTCTCTCAGTCCACTCCCTTTGTCTCTCTCCCCTCTACCCTTAATTGTAAACCTTAAAATCTTCACCCTTAAATCCTCTACCCTCTACCCTTATCCCTTCCCTCCTTTATCTCTCTCTCACTCCCTTCCTCTCTCTCTCTCTTAGGTATCTCTCTCTCTCACTCCCTCTAGCTCTCTCCCTAGTACCCTTAATCCTCTACCCTATAAATGTAACATCTAAAGCTTAAAAAAACCAAATTTATCATAACACGAGCACATTATTAACTAGAAGAGATATGTCTGTTTAGGATTAAATAATGCAAGCGCATTTTTTTGCACTAAAAAGGGTAAAAAATCACAATATACCCATGATGTTAGCCCACATTCTGCATATTCTCCTGGTTTTGCATGCACTCCGACAAAAAGTAGCTTTTTGGTGATTAAGTGAAGTGTGCATACATGATTTTGAGATTCCACCACCTTTTGAATGTTCTTTCCATCACCTTTGCATGAAATAGCAGAGTTTTCACATTAAGAGGCATATAATATCAATTCAAGTTTGAATTACAATGATAATTGATATACAATTGAAATTTGGAGGGGAACAAGATTTTGAAGAAGTCAAATTTTTGAGGAGTTTGAGGAAGGAAAAATCAAAGGCTGCATAATTGGGTAGAACTCCTCCATTTGAAAATTTGTTTTTTAGGTATGTGAAATCTTTGTACATTTTCTTTCATTCTATCATGGCTTGCTTTCATTTTTGTTGTTTTTCTTATTCCATGTTGATCAAATTTTTTGTTTGTGATGCAATATCAGATTGCCAAGCCACTCAACAACATCATTTCTTTAGGGAACTTCCTTCCCAAATCAAATCAGGAGAAGATCAATTTATACAAACTTTGTCAAATTCATCCAAAACTACTTTTCATTCAACCAAAATCAATTTATTTCATTTCAAGTTATAAGGCTATCAGTAGCCAATTCACCATCTCCATATAGCAAACCATTTTTAGAATCAACTTTCAACTTAGTTCTTATCATAAACAATACAACAAGCACTCATCAACTCAACTTACCCCATCAAGGAAAAAACAATCAAACACCTCTGTTCCTTAGACCTATAATCAAGCATCATCCCATCCTTGCCCTTCCACAAAAAAGACTCTTCACCTTCCTGATTTTGTGCAATTTTACATTTTTACAATAATTGATAACTTTTTTTTATAAAAAGGAACTTTTCAATAATATCACCTAGTGACCAATTTCATGGTGCAAATACATTGAAATTCATCATTTCATGACCTTCACTCATCATATTTACTTGAACATTACAAATTGCACAAATTAACCTTTTGAAGGAATTTCATGACCTAGGTGCTTCTGCACCAGTTTGTCATGTTACAACCTTATGTTGTCAATGGACTTTCTTTGTGTATGCTTCCAAAGATTTCATTGAGTTGTGCTTCCAAAGCTCTCAATTAGTTAATTTGACAACTTAGCACTTTTTGCATAGGTAAAATTATTCATCATGCCGAAGAAACGAACTGTTAAAAGGAAAAAAATAACAGATGATCAACTCCAAGCCTTGAGAGATAAAGAGAAAAAATAGATGAGGGAGTATCATGAAAAGTAGAAATTGGGAATGATTGATGAAAACAATCCAGTTGTAGAGGAACCTCAACCATCAAAAACAGAAAAGAAATTGGTAGCACAAAGGGCATGAATGTGAAAGAGTCATGCTCGGGGAGATGCAAATACCGTAGTTGGAGACACACCCTCTACAACAAGTGAATACGAAGGGACACCATTAAGCACAAGCGAATATGGAGGGATGCCATCTACCACAAGTGAGTATGGTTGGACACCATCCACCAAATTTGAAGTTGAGAGTACATCATCACTCGGAGTTGACAAAAAAGTTATGCCATCATCCCCATGTGAACCTCAAGGTATGTCTTCTATTCCACCCTCGATCGAAGGTACACAATCTAGTCCACCTCAATTTAATATTGATGAAATTGCTAATGTTGAGATGTATGTACCTAAGAGAACACCACTTAGAATTTTGAGTAGAAAGCCAAAGTTTTTGATTAATATTGATGAGGATATTTTGCAGCACATGGAAGGTAAGATTCCATAACACACTTGTAGAAGATATGCTGATAGGATTTGGAAAATATTCTTTGAAAGGCTAAATGAGACCGCAAGATGTCAACTATTTGTTCAAATGATGCAGGGTTTTTAAAAGTATAGAAACATCATGAAGACTCTTAGGTTGATAACATCAAATGCATCAAGTGAAAACACTATTGTGAAGAATCTAATGGATGCTTATGACAATATGGGTAAGAACTCACACTCAAAGGTTAGTAATGTCCCCGATGTGTCATTACATCGACTTTGGTAAGCTATCAAAAAAAGAGATCTCACCTCATTAAAAAGATAGGTGAAAAAATGGGAATTAGTAGAAAAACTTTATCAAAAGCCATTCAAAGGTAGCAAAGAATTGAGGGAACTGATTCAAATAAATTATGGGCATTCTCTGGGAAACTGCCACACAAAGATAAAAAAGTTGTTGAAGCATTGAGAATACTAATTGAAGATTATTGGAAGACTAATACAAGGTCATCTCCAAATCAAAGGGATGTCGTAGGAAGGAGAATCGGTAGTCGAAACCGTGACCCACATCCAAAGCATTTTTTGGATACAACTCAAACCCAATTTTTTCATAAATTTCAAAATGCTTATCCTCAAATTAGTATTTCTCAAAGATTCTTTGAAATGCTTAAACCTTTTTATGTCAAGATAAATCACACATGCACTACTTGTTGTTGTAGACTACATATTGAATTCGCTAACCATTATGATGTTTATCGTTCTATATGTTTAGATTTGCATACTAATGATGTTTTGCAGGATTGTGGCATAGAAGCCCCACCAAAATCTTCAAGAGAGTTCTTATCAAAAAATTTATGTCAAATAGAGGATGACCAAATATTCTAGATGAGAACATGCTTGGATGGTTCATGCAAGCGTTGCAGTGGCTTGCAACGAATGTGAGTATGTCAACATATGGAAAGCACATATGAGGTGGGACATAAACTAGTAGATTTCGGTAAGTATAAAATAGTGGCATATGCTACAAAAGATGGGTCTCAAGCAAAAAGGTGTGATTTGGTTGTTGAGAAGATTCCAGTGTATCATTTTATGTCCATGTTTCGTGAGAATCTAGTGTATGAGTATGCAAGGCATACCCATAGAGCCCGATGGTTGGACACACAATTCAAGCTATGCAAGGACACCTTTCCACTTGGCACCATAGTATCAGTGGTTGACTTTGTAGAGAACTCACTCTACAACCATAATGTGAGGTGTAGTCATATTATTACAACTCCACATAGGTTTTGATATTTGTGCACATAGCATTCATTCATGCAACTGATAGTATAGAGGACCAAAGGAAGGTATTGAGGGAGTATCACTTTTATATTAGTGATGATCACACACATTCTCCATAGTTCATGCAAGGTTGCTTCCAGATGTTCTACATTCATTTGGATCAGAGGGGAATATCATACAGTCAGCATATAATATGGTCAGATAACTGTGCAACATAGTTCAAGAATGCACACATGTTCTACTAGATGTACAGGATGCATCTCACTACACGTGTTCAACATATGTGGAACTTTTGTGAGGCCGTACATGGAAAGGGGGAGCGTGATAGTGCAGGAGCATGCATGAAAAGATAATTAGCATGAGAAGAGTTAAAGTATAAAGACAATGCATAGTTGAAAGATGAAAGATCAATCGTCGAGTGGTGTAATGCTTCAATGGGTCCAGGTAATGAAGGTACGTCTTCAGTTCAGAGATTTTTTTGGTTGATGGATGATACTAACATTGCACCATATGAGGATTGTTGTACACCAACAGGATTGAGTGAGTTGCACTCTTTACTTAGCTCAAATGCAGGTTCATGGAGTATTGATACATGTAAGATGGCATACTTTTGTTCTTCATGTACAATGCAAACCTGGAATGATTGTGAGTCTGGGGAGTGGGTTGATAAATGGTTGACAAGTTATCTCATCCCACTTGACATGTATCGCCCTTTGATGGAATTGGAACTAACATAGATGGAATCATCAGTCGACTTTGATGATGTATCAGATCTAGTTCAACCAGGTAATATATCTACTTTCTTAGTATTTGAAATTCGATATTGTTATCTTACTTTGTACTGTATTCATAATGTTGACTAATTTCAAGAGATATGCCACACATATAGATGCAGGGCATGTTTATGCAGTAATTGTAGATGAAGACAATGAAGAGGGTACATAGTATTACTTGTGTTGTTGTGTTGAGGAAAAAAATAAATTGGAAGCCCCAATTATAGATGGAGAAAACATTGAATACCCTACAGGCTCAGTTGTTGTTACTGGAACATGGCTGAGAAGGTACCCACATAAGAATGTTAAACATTGGTTGTTTGAGGAATGTGACATGCATCGTAAGATTATTCATTACTCAAACCTTGTTGTGGCATCCAATGTTCATTTGACCAAATATGGGGGTAGACCTTTGAACAAGACCTTGTGGAAGGTCTGTGAGTCTGACCATGAGGCAATACTTGACACAATAAAGAGTAGAGAAAACCCAGATAGTTCATTGGATTAATTTGTAAGTATATGCACAATGGTTCTTATTGATTTATACTTGTATCCACATCAATTTGGTTGATGCCAATGCTATCATCTCATTTTACTTTGTGTCCAGTTTTCAGTTGATATAAAAAGTGTCAAATGGAAGTAGTGGAAAGTTACAAAGTGGTGCAACTTTCATTTTCCAACTCCTGTGACCAAATGGACTATTCCAATGCATCTGAATAGGCATGATTATGCTAGGAATGGTCCTCTTTCACACCCAAACATGCAAAATTGCTCTGAGCTACGTTCCATCGGATCAATCCCTTAAGGGTCTAAAGGGAAAAATGGCTGCAAACTTCAACATGAGGTTACTCAAACATCATGATGTTTAGAAATTCTAATCCTATGGGATCATGTAGGGCCCCTCTACAATAACCTCTCTCAGAGTGGTTTTCCCGTAGTGTCCAGTTTTTAGTTGATGGAGAGTGTCAAATGGAAGCAATGGAAAGTTGCAAAGTGGTGCAATTTTCATTATGTAACTCATGTGACCAAATGGACTATTCCAACATGTTTGAATAGGTATTCTTACACTAGGAATGGTCCTCTTTCACACCCAAACATGCAGAATCACTTTGAGCTACATTCAACCAAATCGATCCCTTAAGGGTCCAAAGGGAAATTATGGCTGCAAACTTCAACATGAGGTTACTTGGACATCGTGAGGCTTATAAACTTCTCATTTGATACTATAAGATTGTGTTGGGACCCTCTACAATAATCTCTCTTTATTTTTGTTATCTCAGAGTGGTTTTTTCGTAGTTTCCAGTTTTCAGTTGATGGAAAAAGTGTCAAATGGAAGCAGTGGAAAGTTGCAAAGTGGTGCAACTTTCGTTCTGCAACTCGTGTGACCAAAAGGACTGTTTCAATGCATCTAAATAGGAGCTTTTATGCCAATAATTATCCTCTTTCTCACCCAAACACACATAATCACTCTGAGCTATGTTCAATCGAATCGATCCCTTAAGGGTCTAAAGGGCAAAATAGCTTCAAACTTTAGCATGAGGTTACTCAGACATCATGATAGTTAGAAACTTCTCGTCTAATCCTATGACATCGAATTGGGACCCTCTACAATAACCTCTCTCAGTTTTCCTTATCTTGGATTGGTTCTCCCGTAGTGTCCAATTTTCAGTTGATGGAAAATGTGTCAAATGGAAGCAGTGGAAAGTTACAAAGTGGTGCAATTTTTGTTCTACAACTCATGTGACCAAATGGACTATTCCAACACAATCAATAAGGCATTTTTACAGTAGGCATGGTCCTCTATCATACCCAAACACGTAGAATCATTCCGAGCTACATTCAACTGAATCAATCCCTTAAGGGTCCAAAGGGAAAAATGGCTGCAAACTTCAACATGAGGTTACTCGGACATCGTCATGCTTATAAAATTATCATCTAATGCTATGGGATCATGTTGGTTCCCTCTACAATAACCTCTCTCAGTTTTTATTATATCGGAGTGGTTTTCTTGTGGTGTCCAGTTTTTAGTTGATGGAAAAGTGTCAAATGCAAGGAGTGGAAAGTTGTAAGGTGGTGCAATTTTTGTTCTGCAACTCGTGTGACCAAACATATTGTTCCAACACATCTGAGTAGGCATTTTTACGTTAGGTGTGGTCCTCTTTCACACCCAAACACGTGGAATCACTCTGAGCTACATTCAACTGGATCGATCCCTTAAGGGTTTGAGTGTAGTATGTTGAAATAGGCCATTCCTCCTATTATTTAGGTTGTGTCTTGGTGATATGGGCTTGATGTAACTTGAATTGTGGTAGCTTGATATATAGAGTCTATTGATGCTAGGGTTCAATTTGTATGATTTTGAAAAAAGAAGCCAACTAAGTAGAGTTATCAACATTATTCGTAAATCATAAGAATTTGTTTAGTACACTAGCCATTTTGATGCCTTCTTGTAGTCTCAAACATTATTTTGTATCATTGTTACATTGGTTTTCAAAGTGGCAGCTTAATATAGCTCAATAATACAAAATATGGTTCACATTGATGTGAAAAAAAAACCATGAGACCATAGCTTGTGGTGCAGGAGCACCTAGGCCATGTAATGCCTTCAAAAGGCTAAGTTGTCAAAAATGTATTTAAGTCCATGTAATTCCAAAATTAAAAGTAATCAAGGCATGAAAAAGAAAAAAGTGTAATATTGTCAAAATGCTAAATATGTAAAAGAGAGAAAAAGAAGGAATGTGAAGAGACAAAACAAGAAAATCAAGAAAATCAAGGAAGATGAAGAGGTAGTTGATGGTTGGAAAATTATTTAAAAGCATTGTAAAGGCCAAGCAAAGAGATCATTGTATTTTGGAAGAATTAAATTAACAAAGAGTTCCCTATTTTAGCTTATTTTATGTGTTTTTCAGTTGTTTCTTAACTTGTACGGATTGTGCAAGAGTTTAGGGTTCAAATTTAGATTGTTTCCAGTAGGTTGGGGAATCACCATTTGTTTGCATCCATTTGGGAAGGAATCCAATAAATTTAATGTTTCTTTGAGCATTCTTCTTATGGCTCAGTCTGAAATCTTGTGCATTGAGTTTTGAGAGTCTTATAAGGAATTTTCACACTACTCCACCAATGTAGGTCAGGTAGACTGGTGGAGTAGGTTAGGGATAGGTTATTTGTTATTTTTTTATGTTTGTGAGTGGAGGGAAAAGCAAGAATACCTTGAAGGAGCTGCTGCTACACAAGAAATTCTGAGTTTTCCAATCAAAATGAATAGTTTCTAGAATGACAGTGGATAAAGAACAAGTGCATGGGTTGGAATATGTTTCCAAATGCCTTCTCAGATGTATTTTGACATGTTCCAATGGTTGGCCAGAGGTTTTGAGGTTTTCATGTAGGCTATACAAGAAACCCTCATTGATTTTTGAGTTTTTAACCCTATAAACAAGGGTTTGTGTTATGTCTAATGACTTTTTTGAGGTTTTAAGTGTTTTGGGAATGTTTGAAGGGGGTCTTATTTGAAAATTAGGCCTATTTTAGTAGCCTTTTTGATAGCGTTTAGACAAAAAAATTGCTTATTTCTTCAATATAAGTTATTCTAAGTTTTTGATATGAGGACATGGGAATTAAGAGGTCTCTAAAAGTGTTTTGGATCTTGGGTTTTGAAACTAGTGTGTTTGGTTTACCCGATTTAGGGCATGAATGTCTCATTGAGAAGTAGTGCCTTGACTACTCAGAGAATAGAAGTCTAACCTAATAGTCATCGGTGAGTTGATTTTGGGATAATGTTTTCTAAGTGATGGTGTCAAGGATGTATGGAGTCTTGGAAAGGGTTTAGAAGTGAGATATGTTGTTTTGATAGTTGGACAGTGAGGAGACTTGGTGTAAAATAATACATGAAATTGTAAGTTTAGTCAGAACAAAGTTAAGAGAGCAAGTTCCAAATTTGTATCAGTTGTAATAATGATGTTCACAGTGCTTGATGGTCTAGTAAAAGTTTGAAATCCAATTGTAATGATGGATTGACTACTTGGGACAAGTTGAATGAATTGATTGAATGGAAGAGTGCCTTGTTGAAAATGGTGTTTTTGAAATGCATGCTGATCTAATTGATTGAATCAAAGTTTTCTAAACTGGTTTTTTGCTTTGAATGATTCAATTGGAATACAAATTTGTGGAAGGATGAATGATGAATGATAAGAGAATTTGAGTGGATGAAAAGTAGATTTCTGATGAAATGTTGAAATTTTTTTTTATCTTCTCCAAGATGAGTTTGGGACAAGAGTCCCCTGAGTTGTTGAGTGGTTTGGCAATCTTTGTATTGCATCAACTTGTTGCTTACTATTATTCTTTGATATATTTTTTCCAAGCATCCATAGCTTGTTTGAAAGCACCTATTTTAGGCTTTTAGCCATAGCAACAAGGAAATGAACTGTTTGATAAAATGCTTTGATAGACATGTATGAAAAATGTGTTAGCATAAACAAGGTAGTGAACTCTTTGAAAAAAGGCCTCAAAGAAATATGGTTTCATGGTGATGGAATGGCATGACGAATGCCATGAAAAGAAAATTGCTATGGATTTCCATTGCATTCCATCACCATTGAGACCACATTTCTTTGAGGCTTTTTTCCAAATAGTTCATTTCCTTTTCTATGCTATTGATTATTAGTATGCTTTGATAGATTTTTTCCAAGCATCCATAGCTTTTTTGGAAGCACCTATTTTAGGCTTTTAGCCATAGCAACAAGGAAGCGAATTGTTTGATAAAATGCCTTGGTAAACATGTATGATAAATGTATTAGCATAGACAAGGCAGAGAATTGTTTGAAAAAATGCCTCAAAGAAATGTGGTCGCATGGTGATGGAATGTTTTTTTTATGACAATCCACAAGAGTTTTTTGTCATGGAATTCCACCACCATGAGACCACATTTCTTGAGGCATTTTTTCAAATAGTTCATTCCCTTGTCTATGCTATTGCTTACTATTATGCTATGATAGATTTTTTCTAAGCATCCATAGTTTGTTCGAAAGCACCTAATTTAGGATTTTAGCCATGGCAGCAAGGTAATGAACTGTTTGATAAAATTCTTTGATAGAATGTATGAAAAATGTGTTAGCATAGACAAGGCAATGAGATTTTGAAAAATTCCTCAAAGAAATGAGGTCTCATGGTGATGGAATGCCATGACAATCAAAAGCATTTGATTGTCATGTGGCATTCCATCAGGTCATGAGACCTCATTTCTTTGAGGTATTTTTTCAAAGAGTTCACTGCCTTGTCTATGATATTGCTTACTATTATGCTTTTTGATAGATTTTTTCCAAGCATCCATAGCTTGTTCGAAGCACTTGTTTTAGGCTTTCAGCCATAGCAACAAGGCAACACTTGAACTATTTGACAAAATGGTAGACATGTAAAAAATGTGGTAGTATAGACAAGGCAGTGAACTATTTGAAAAAATGCCTCAAAGAAATGTGGTCCCATAGAATGCCATGACAACCAAATGAAATTGGCAGTTGTTCCTACTTATTAGTTATGCAATGTGAAGTAACTGCATAACTGCTTAGGTTGACTTTGTAAAAACTATATTGTAATTGAATTTTTTTCATCTATCAGCATCTAGTTATTAGTTATGAAATGTGAAGCAATGCTTTGAGTTTGAAAGATGTGCAATGCAATGTAATTAACGTTATGAATATAAACCACAAAAATCCATTTTTTACTAAGTTATTGGTTTGGTTTTTGGGTTCGGGTTTGGGTTCGAGAAATTTTTTTCGGGGGTTGGGTTAGTTTTGGGTTCAGTAATACAAAAACATATAAAAATCAGAAATATATACATATTTACAGTAGTAATCAAGTTCAAAATACACCACCATATTAATAGTCAAATAACATAGTAAAAATACACCACCACTTTCATAGTCAAATATTAAAATATTAGTGATACTCGAATGTCATGATACAAAATTATAAATTAAAGTTCAAACATAAAAATTTCAAGTGTTTACAATCAGCCATTATTGATCATTGATCAATCTGAAAAGTGTGAACATTTTTTTGTGTGGAAGGAAAACAAGAAAATAGTGTTACATAATTATTTACATTGTGAAAGAGCCAAAACCTTTTTCTTGTAGATTGTAGAAGAATCTCAGTGATTTTTTGGGTGTCCTTGCCTTGGAACAAAACTATCTTGAGCCATGAATGATTGATGAGGAACTGTGAGAAAGAAATAATATAAATCATGCAACTTACATTGCAATTTGTTTCCTTGGGAAAAAAGGTAAAGTTTTCTTTTCAGGGAGAATCTCCTTTAGAGTTTGAATGCATTGATAATTTTCAAGATATACTTAGCCAAATATGTCATCTAGGTTTGAAGCTTTTAAGTAAAATGTTTTCTTCTTAAAATTTTGTTCAAAATTCAAGATGCAGGATCTCCTCCCTTAGGGAAGAGAAGGCCTATCAAACCTAACACTCTTATGCAAAACTTCTTAAGTTCTTATTGATGCAGTATTAGATGCAAAGTTTCAAAATAGGCATGGTTATATAAATTCTCATTTCAGGACTATCATTGCATCAAATTAAGAATTTTCAATCCTTTATGGTCTAGACAAGAGAAGTATGGAGTAGTGTTCCAATGCTAAATTGTGAATCTCTTTTCTACGAGTGGTTAAAAAATGAGGAATCTATCTTCTACACCAAATGAGAAATATTCACAATATGTGCTAGGAAGGAATAAGTCCATAAGATCGAGTATGCAAGAACTAAGAATTGAAAAATTGGCTTATGTTTGACTTCCACACACATAATTTTTCACTCTTTTCAATGTTCACATGTAAGTCAAAAAGTATATGTGCATAAGTTATAAAGTATGCACTTGAATACACATAATTCATATCTATTGAACCATGAATTTATAATGCAAATATGGACACCATCGATAAAAAAGATTTGTATTAAAAGAAAATAGCCATGTATGCATACACTAACATATGTCAATATAAGTATAAAATATAGTTACAAAATAGCCATATAGGCTTACGAGAA
The DNA here is from genome assembly GCA_007258455.2 of Sequoia sempervirens. Lineage (NCBI taxonomy): Eukaryota > Viridiplantae > Streptophyta > Pinopsida > Cupressales > Cupressaceae > Sequoia > Sequoia sempervirens. The sequence continues at coordinate 706,266,364 of VDFB02058242.1, read as the reverse complement.
TGCCATATAGGCATACAATGTAAAATATATCCAATACAAAATATGTACAAAATTTCTATGTAGGCATACAACAAAGGGCTCTGCATTCAAAATTCATTTCTCTCCATGCTTTGGTTCAAATACAATTTTCTTTCCCTTTACTTGGTGATCTGATGGTGATAAGTCTGTCACCCATTTCTGCTATGCTTGAGGAGTGCTCTTGCTGCTCCTCTCAGTGTTTAGCTCTTGGTGAATTTTTAATTGTTACAATAAGAAGTAAAGACATTAATATATAGAAATTACATTATAAAAATTGATATATTTAACAAAATAATCACTTATGGCCATCTCACGATCACTCTCCTCGATGGAAATATTTGCACGTTGGTTTTGAGGTGTGCTCAAGCCTTGTATAAACCATCCAAATAGGAATTAAACTATGAATCAATAATGGTTTTATTTTTCACTAGAACTATTTCATCTATAACAACAAATGTAAATTGAAATTTAGTAATTTTCTTCATACCTCCCCTATCAGAGCCATTGAGGATTGTATAGCAAAGGAAACACCAATATCCATTTCCCTTGTAACATTTAGCAGTGTTTCTATCACCATCATTTGAAAATAAAACAAAAAATTATTCAATCACAAAAAAGTTACAATAGCGATCCACGTGATGACTTATAATGTATGAGATCTAATGAACAAAATTTTTAGTACAAGCATTAAAATATATATTTTTGATTATTAGTTATCGAATTTGAAGTAACGCTTTGAGTTTGAATGATGTGTAATGCAATATAACCAACAATATGAATATAAACTACACAAATCTACTAAACTTAGAATTCATTAGTTAAGTTCTCTATATTCTATATTACCTCCATGAATGTTTGATCAAATCTACTGGCACTAGGAGGTGTTTCCTTGAAGCCTCCAACATTACTTTATTCAACATCCAAAATCACATATTACAATACCATTCATAAAACAATGCTATTAACATGTAATAAATTTATAATTGTTTACTAGTTACATACCCCACTGATAGGTGTATTGCAAAAATAAGTAGGTGGATGATTGGTGTATCTAGTCTCTACATTGTGACCCTACAATTTTATTAAAATAATAAAACTAAATTAGTTAATCTTGCATTTCACAATCAAAATTTAATAAATTAAATTCAATGAACATGCTAAAGTTTACTTGAGTGTCAATTCCATATGCATCATGCAAAATGTTAGCCGTCCTCTCCATCCCCATAGATGCATACGGATCAGGCTACGTTATAGCATATGGATCCTGTGTAACACCCTCCTGAGTGCCGGTAGGGTCATATGAACAAGTCATGCCGCAAGATTGACACACATGGGTTCAAAGGCCACCACCTGAGACTCCCCTAGATGGCATTGTACAATAGGGCTAGTGTGATGGATGACACTGTGAGTCAAAGTTGTGATTGCCTGCAATGTCTTTATGTCGACACTCTCCTTCGCAATGACAGGCATCACAATCTACTCATGTGGTAGCCTAGTGAGAGGTCATCTCCCTTTCCATGTAGGATTTGATTGTACGCCAGGCCTATCCTGAGTTAAGCCCCCATCTCTCCCCTGGAACTCCCTGATATCAAAATAATTTGGGATTTGGTTCAATACAAACTCACTGTATAGTTTCCTAAGAAAATATTAGGGGACTTCACAATTATTGCACGGTGGGTAATCAAAGACCATATACCATCTTTCATAAAAATGGTTCTTAATCTCTTGGTGGTGGCACCAATGAATAGGAAACCTCTTTGCATTAAGGGTAAGATTTTGATTTGTTTTAGGGTTAGTGAATAGAGAGCACAAATCACCTTTAGTAATTTTTAAATATTTTACTTGTTTATATGATAATTTGTCTGCATAATATGCCCTAGATGTCTTCCTCCTATCTTTCCATCCAAATATTTGTTGGGTGATTGCATCTACATTTTTTAACATATCTTTCAATGAATTTGCTAGAAGCATTCTTTTTGTGGTTGAAGCAATTGGATCACTCAACCTACTAATAAGATCCTCAAGTTGTTTTCTATTGTTCTCAATTTCACTCCTCAAATTTTCTTGAGTGCCAGGAGGGTATTGAGAGAATGGTGGGGGAGGTTGATTTTGTTGAGGATTTTCCTCCTCTTCTCATTGAGGATTCGTAGGATTTCCTACAAATTAAAAAAAAAAAATCAAATCTAACCTAAAACAAACAAAATCAATTTCAAACTAACAAATTCAAAACAAATAGCAAACAATACTTACCTCCTACATCTCTTTGTCATCATAGCGCCATATTTGCAAAGAAAATCCAACTCTTGTTAATGAAATTTGTATAAATCCTTCCTCCTAGGATGTGAGTGTGAAAGTGAAGGTTTTTGGCCATGGGCAGAGCTGAGAAATAGTAAAAAGAAAATGATACATATTTCACCTTTTTTTTGCTTTTAAAATCACATAACGCGAGCATGTTATAACGTGCTCGCGTTATCTCTTTTCAAAATTTTTTTCCCATTTGGCCACAAAAGTGCAACCAACTTCATGCACCCACCGATAGGTGGTTCTGGATTTTTTGGAATGTTTCAATATTTTTGGTGTTTTAAAAATGTTTTGAGGTTGTTTTTGGTCTTTTTGAAAGTTTATATGAATGTTTTTTGGTTTTCAGTTATTTTAGGTTGTTTACAATTTTTTCTAAGACATTTGATGTTGTTTAGGTCTTTTGAATGTTTTCTAATGTTTTTTGTGTTTTTCAATTTCCATTTTTTTTTGTATTTTTCTAAGTTTTCGAATGTTTAGGGGTTTTCTAAGATTTTGCAAATGTTTAAGGATTTTCTATTTTTTTTGAATATTTATGGTTTTATGCTATTTGGATGTTTTTGGCTTTTTTCCTAATTTTTCCTAATGTTTTTGTGTTTTCTGAGATTTTTGACCAAGGACCTAACCTAAAATAGTATCCTAAGGCCTTGTGGGCTAATCAAATATTAGCCTTGCATATGTTATACACGTAGAGACCATGTAGTTCGAGAAGGTTTTATTTTTAGATTTTCAATGTTTTAAACCTTTTAGGGATTTTGATGTGTTTTGGATGTTTTGACATTTTGAATTTACAACTTTTTGAATGTTTTTTGGATTTTAGCTGCAAAATTTTTTGAATTCTTTTGGGTTTTTTTATTTTGTAAGTGTTTTTGGATTTTTGATGAGGTTTTATGATTTTTTTTTGAATTTTTGATGAGATTTCCAAATAACCCTAAGATATACAAGAACTTGATTTGATCCATAGCAAACTTCCCCTAGTGTTATGCAATATACTACCTAAATATAGGTAGGACATGTTGACCTTGTGAATATGCCAAGTAGTATTTGAAAAGGTGAAAATTATTGTGTTGGGTTCTCTTTCACCTTTAGGGTTTTGGACCTAAAAGGAGAGAAACAATTTTCACTCTTCACTCAAGAACAAACCCTTGAGATTTCAATGCAAAGGAGATTGAAATATTGCAAAGGGACTATCCTAATGGTTGAATGATATCTAATGAGGAGTTCACCACCAAGTTTAGACTTATAAAATAAAATACAATGCATGTTGTAAGACAAAACCCTAATTGATTGCAAATTAACTCTAAATGACCAAGAAAGATGAATAAAATGTAATAGAAATCTATGAAGTAGAAAGTGTACACCTGGTAGATTGAAGAAGGCATAATGAAGGTCTAAAATTTTGGAAAATCTATTGTCAATGTTGACTGGGACTCATTTTCCAAGTTGGGTGAATCGGTCCTTCTGGAAAAATGTGCAGATACAGGTTTTAGTCAAAAGGGTATCCAAATATGTGAAAATATTTATCAGTCATGTACATTAGGACTCATTCACCACTTGTGGTGAATCATTCCATTTCTAATTTTTCAAAATTTTGGGACCTAATTATATTCCTCTCAGTCTACTCTACTCTTTTTGGCTGGTTTTTGGGTCTAAAATTCCAAATTGCCACCTATAGACCTTCTCCAAGCTTCTCCAAGGCTTGATGACAACTTTAGGGATTTGAAAATTTTTCTCCAACTTTGATTCTTAAAAAATATATAACCTATCCCTACAAATCACACACAAGAAGAGGGAAAATGTTATTGGGTTAGGGAATAGAGGTTGGCCTTGGTCAAACCCCTTGTTGGTAATTAAACCTTCAAATGAAAGCAAATATGAAAGGAGAATGATGAATGAACAACTAGCTATGTTGCAACTCACCAAGCCATAACAATAAGGTGCTACAAATATGCTTGAAATGGTTGTAATGGATGTGGTTCTTAAATCTTTCTTGAATGGAGTTGATCTTGAATGCAATGCTTGCTTGAATCATAAAATTTAAATCATAATTGTTAGCATAATAACAAACATGAAGAATGCATTCTTTGACATGATGATTGGCACTTGCAGAATGCTCTTGAATTCTTAATAATCTTCCCTTGAAATTCTCTTGAATTCTCTTGTGAATTCTCAAATGCTCTTGTGAACTCTTGAATGCTAGGTGTTGAATATGAGTGAAAGAACCTTGTATTTATACTCAATTATGCAAGAATTCCAAAAATTACAACACTGCAAGTTGGCATCAAATCTAGCAAAATAAAATCCCATTAGAAATTAGAAATTTTGTTGCATGTGACCCATTCTCACAAGGTGGTGAATGAGTCCCATCATACATAATGTATGGGACCAAAAAATGAAAAGTGTTTAGAAATGTGTAAAAACTGGTTCACAGCCAAAAGATCCAGGGGGGACCCATTCGCCTAAGGTGGTGAATGAGTCCTAGACACTAAATCTATGCCACAAAAGCTAGGAACACCTAAATTATGATTGGTTATTAATTGGTGTTAGGATTATTCTCAAAAAGATGCAATAAATGAGGCCTGTGGATGCAAAATAGGGCCAATTAAAGCATAAGAAAGCCCAATTATTAATTAAAAGCCTAAAAAAATGTGAAAATGTGTTACAAAACTTTAGAAAAATCCAAAAAAGAAAATATTAAGGTTGATTATGTTTATTATTCTTAGTTAATTGATAAAACCCTATAAAAGTGTGAAAGTGTGTTACAACACTTCACAAGACTTTAGAAGGGAACCATTAAATTCCACTAGCTCACAAGGGCCCAAGACCTAATATGAATGTGTTATCCACATTATGACACTAAATAAAGGCAACATTAAGCCAAAATATAGGAGGGCCCAAACAAGTGTGAAAATGCAAAGGGATACATTTTACTACACTATAGTACTAAAGGGGATATAATACTTCACATTATCAAGCTATGATACAAACACATATGGGTGATGGAATAAATAGGATGAACGATTCAATGGATGGATATGATGCATATAATGATAGGATAAAGAGCCAAATATGGATGGAGGGGCTTTATTTACACAAGGTATCTATTTTCTAGGTTTTCACCAAGGTACTTTCCCAAAGCACCACCAAAGTGGTTTTCACTAGAGGATGATTTTTTTCTTCACTTTTTCAATCCTTTTTCTTTTTTTTTGGATTTTGATATATATATATTTTTTTTGTATTTGTCAAATTTACACCCTTCAAGCTTAGGCATAAAACCTTGTAAGATGCATACTATTTGTTGGTTCCTACAAGGGTTCACCTTCAGGCATTGATAATTGATATGCTCCTAATCCATAGCTTGTTGTGATGATAAAGGGACCTAACCAATTAGACTTAAACTTTCCTTTATTGTATTGATCTGGAAGATTCTTCTAATTTTTCTTGAGAACAAGATCCCCTACCTATAAATACCAACACTTTATCTTTCTCTTATAGCTCTCTTTCAGTCAATTTTGGTATACTTGCAAGTGATTAATGGCATCAAGGTGACACTCATTCAAGAATTCCATATCATTTAGCCAAGATACTATGCATTCTTCATCAATGATCAAATTTTGTAGTGACACTTGTAGCAAAGGAAGTTCAACATTGATAGGTAGGATGGATTTTGATCCATAGACCAAGGAGAATGGGGTTGCACCTATAGGTGTACAGATACTAGTTTGATAGGCCAAGAGGGTGGGATTTAATTGTAGATGCTAGTCACAACTAGCTTCATTGACCATTTTCTTTAGGATCTTTAGAATGGTCTTTTTTGTAGCCTCAACTTGATTGTTTCCTTGTGGATAATATGGGGTAGAGAATTGATGCTAGATGTTAAATCTTTGACATGGCTCTTTCACATCCCAATTCTTGAAAGGTGTCTCGTTGTTAGAGATAAGATCTTGCAGAACACCATAATGATAGATAAGATAACTTAGGATAAGTTTGGAAATTTTCTTTCTCATTATGTAGGTCATAGGAACGGATTCCACCCACTTGGTAAAGTACTCAGTGGTTGTGATGATAAACTTGTGCCCATTAGATGAGGTGGGAGTAATTTTTCCTGTGAGGTCAAGCCCCCACTACAAGAAAGGCCAAGGTGTGACCATTGGCTACAAATCTTGATTTGGTGCACAAATAATATCTCCATGTTGTTGACATTGGAAACACTTCTACATGTATTGATTGGCTTCTCTTTCCATGGTTGGCCAATACTACACCATCCTCAATAGTTTCTTAGCTAAAGTCATACCACTAGAATGTGAACCGCATATTCCATTGTATACTTGTGTTAAGGTATTCAAGGCTTCCTCTTGGTTAAGACATCATATTAATGTCCCATCGATGCTTCTTTGGTGAAGGGTGTCACCTAGGATCACAAATCTGGATGCCTTTTCAACAAAAGGTCTTTTTAAGGTTGGAGGTGATGTTGGATGGGAGGGTTCCTCTCCTAAGGTAGGTAAATATATCATGATACCATGGGGATCCAGGACCAATGATGACACATGTAAATTTAGATTTCAGGATTTCAAAAGTTTGTATGAGAATTTGTTCTACCAAGAATTCACATTGAAGGATGGTATGCGACATATCTAACAATGATCCAATTGTTACCATAGTGTCTACTACTCGATTGTTCATGCAAGGAATCTACTCAAAAGTTATATCAATGAAAAGGTCCTTGAGATTATCTACCATCTTCTTATAAGGAGAAAGCTTATCATCCTTAGTTTGGTAGTCATTATTGACTCGGTTGATAACCAGTTGTGAGTCCCCATAGACTTTCATCTCCTATATCTACCATTGAACTACTATAGGTAGACCTATGAATAGAGATTTTCACTCAAAAATGTTGTTAGTACATGGAATGAATTTGGAATGCAATCACCATGAGGGTTGATAAAGAGAATACCCACCCCTAATCCATGTTGGGTGAATGATCCATCAAAATACATTTTTGATGCTTATGTTTCTGAGATATACATGATCAATGGATTTTTTGGTATTGAAAGCATGAGCACGAGCATTGGAGGTGTTAATAGGTAGTCCTTGATCTGCTAGAAAGATTTATTGCACTTCTCATCTCACTTGTAAGTTATTCCTTTATGGAGAAGATGAGAGAAAGGGTGGATTTTATCTGATAACTGTGCTATGAACCTTTTGATGGACTGCAGTCTTCCTTGTAACCCTGTCATTTGTTTCAACGTTTGTGGTGGTCCCATGTCTAGGATGAATTTGACTTTTGCTGGATTAATTGCTATCCCTCTTTGTGAGATGATATAGCCAAGGAGATTCCCTTATGTAACCCCAAAGAAACACTTTTTTGGATTCAATCGTACCTTTTATTCTTTGAGTCTGTTAAAGATGGGTCCCAATACTTCTATGTGCTCTCTTTGTTTCCTTGAATTAGACAAAATATCATCCACATAGTCTTGAACTATTTTGTAGATAATTTCATGAAAGATGAGGGTTGTTTCTCTTTGATAGGTCACTCTTGTGTTCTTCATCCCAAATGGAATCATGTTCTAGCGACATGTTCCCCATGGACAAGTGAATGCAATTTTGTGTTGATCCTCGTTGGTGATCATGGTTTTATTATAGCTTGAAAAACCATCCATGAGTGACAACATTTCATGCCTAGATATTAAATCAACAATGAGGTCGATGTTAGGAAGAGGGAAATCATATTTCGAGAATTCTTTCTTCAAGTCTTTGAAATCCATGCATATTTTGATGCCCCAGTGGGTTTGGAGACTAGTACTAGGTTGAAAAGACACTCAAGATAATCTATCAGTTAGATGAATCCAATGTCAAGGAGATTTTGTAACTCAAGTTTCACCAAGAGTGCTATTTGAGGGTGCATCTTTCTCAATTTTTTCTTCACTTGTTTGGCTTTAGGATAAAATACTACATGATGCACAACTACTTCTTGATTGAGGCCTAGCATATCGGTGTATGACCATGCAATGTTATCTCTTCGCTCTTTTAGGGATATTGCCAGGTTTTTCTATTCTACATCCAACAAGGATTTGACATAGAAATTAATCTTGGGTGCTTCTTCTATTCCCGCATTGACTAGATTGGCCTTTTCTACTAGAAGTGTTGACTTCTCTAGATGGATAAAACTAAGGGGGAGATTGAGTCTCTCATCCTTGGGTGCCTTAGAGATATTTTCACCCTCAGATGTGTCCTTTCTTTTTACTATTTTAGGATCAAAAAATTCCATAGTGTGGTTTTCAATTAGATATCTACACGTTATTTGAATGTTTGTTTTGTGACTGAAGAATTCAATAATCTCCCCGTAGTATGCCCTTGTATCTAGCTCTATATCGAAACCAACTTTGTGATCTAACCATCATAAGTTTTCCTAGAGTCCCATGAATTCTAAGATTGCTTCATTGTTTTTGAATAAATCTAGAATCAATGGTCCTTGTTGGTCCCTAGCAATGAGTTGTGGGTATACTAGGCTTATTACAGTGATTTGGTCATTTGGGGCGAAAGATGTTGTGGATATTATGAAGAGAGAGTTATTCTCAAATAGGTCAGAAACATTAAAGGGGAAGTCATCTAGGCTAGTATCAATGATGTTGGTAACCAATAGGAAGCCTCAACCCATTTAGTAGAAGCACCTTTTCCAAGAAGGGTAACCTTGCTAGTAGTACATTCTAGGCCAAGGTTCTTTGGGAATTTTTCAGGAACAATGGGTTCTAGCAAACCATTATCATTTTATCCTAGTTTCTCATTCTTGTTATAGCCCTATCCCTTCATTATCTGCAAGCCTTTATTGTCATCTTCCATTGGAAGAGTGGGGCGGGGTTGTTCATCTTGATATAGCAGTTTGGAGACATCCTCCTCATTAACATCTTCTTTATTCAAATTCCCCCACTTGGTGAACATGGTAGCTGCCATCTTTATTGTTTCAGGAACTTTGTTGCTAGATGTGGGTTTCCCATGAGATTTGGGAGAAAGAGGTAGCTACCCCAACAAAAAGGTATCCTTCATTAATTTATAGTTTCCACAACCATCATCCTAGATCATTGCTTTGATGTTGAGATATTTTTGGACAATGGGTGTTTCTGTTTCTAAGGTAGATGCAATGGATGATGGGTCAACAAATGAGGAATATTTTGTAGGCCCTCCAACATTCTTAGGGATCTAGGGTATCTTGTAAAACTTGGCCTCAAGGTTCTTGTAGTAGTAAAAAGGATTAGGATCTCCATAGATAGTAACTTCTCTTCCCTCAAAAGGAAACTTTACACATTGATGATAGGTCAAAGCTACTACTTTTAGGCCATGCATACATCATCAGCCAAGTAAGATATTGTAGGGGAGATTAAGTTCTAACACTTGGCATGTAGTTTCTGCAATGACAAGTCCTACTTGGATGGGTAGTGTGATGATTCCTTGTGATACTTGTTCTTAATCATCATATGATTTGATGGCGGTAAACTTTTCTTTCTCAATAGCATCCTCTGAATAGCCCAATTTCTTGATCAACTGAAGGGTGAAAATTTTCAAACCAACATCTCCATCTACTAAGACTCTTTTGACCTTGTTCTTATGAATAACAACCTCATGGTGTAAAGTATGATTATGAGGTGGCTGAAATGGTAGGTCTTGTTTTAAAAAGTTGAGAAGATGATTAGTGATATGACCTACCATAGCTTGAAACTTATCTATATCAATATCTTTAGGGATGGATGATTAATATAAAGCCTTCTCCAATATTTCCCTATGTGCGAGGGATAGCTTCAATATTTCTAAGATATAAATCTATGTAGGGGTCTTCTTAAGTTGATTTAGGAGATTGTACTTGCTCGGGTTTGATGTTGGAAAAGTAGGTTGTGCCCTAAATTGAGAAGGGACTCCTTGGATGGTGACTTTTCCATGTCATGTGGTGGCTCCACACTTTGTCCTAGGCCCTTCGATGGTGTCTACAATGATGAAACTATCATAGGAAGTGAATACATTAGAATAGGTATGTTGCATGTTTGTGTAATCCTTAACTTTTCTAGTTTTGTTCCCTTTTGTATGATCTGGCATAGGGTTCTTGTATATCTTAAGATATTGGTTGTTGGATGGTACCTCAATAAATGTGGCTTCACTCTCTATAAGAACTTGGATAATATTTTTGAGCCTCATGCAGTTCAATGTTTTGTGTCCTTTGATTTTGTGAAAGTCACAAAGATCATTTTCATTGTACTAGTGTGGTTTATCCTATGGTTCCTAGTAGTTTTTGAAATTTGGAATCATTATTAGGTTTGACTCTACCAATTTATTCATGATAGTCTCAATAGGTTCCGAAAATTGTGTGTACTTTTTTTTTAGATAGTTGTTCTTGTTTGGGGTTTGTCTTTGTTGTGTTTCGGTGTTGTTGATTTGATTGTTTTGCGATGGTGTTGTTTGTTGCATAGTTTGTTGAATGTTAGCTATTTTATTGTTGTTTTTCCTAGGAGCACTTAGTACTACCTTAGCATCTACCATTCCATCATTTGTTACGGTCTTGTTTTTATCCTAGACACGAGTCTTGTCATTTGAACTGGTTGATGGGAAGTTGTCTTTGTAGGCTTAAGTATTTCTTTGTGAGATTACAACTCTCATGATGTTAAGGGATCTAGCTCAATAAGATCATCCTAAGAGGTAATGCACTACATTTTTAAGTGGAAGGATAGATTTGGATCTAAATTCGCTATGATAATCCCCACTTGTCATTCATTGGGAATTGGCCACTTAATCTTACTAGGCATTTGCCTCCATCATTGTAAGAAATTGGAAAAAGATTCTCCTTTGCTTTGTTTGAGAGTATACAACTCTTCTAGGCTTATGTCCATGTAAATATTAAAGGAGAAGTGATCTATGAATTTATCAGTGATTTCTTGGAATGTTTTGATACCTGGAGAAAATTTAGAAAACCATTTGATGGTTGGGCTTGTCAACCTTGATGGAAAGAGATGCATCAAATAGGACTCATTGTAGATGACCTCCATACACATTATGTGAAACTCTTTGATATATCCATAGAACTTCCTCTCCCTTTTTATTTATCAAATTTGGGGAATTTAAAACTTAGAGGGAATGGTACCATTATGATGTTTTCATCAAATGGATATGGGCATAGGTTCTGTGTAAGGGAATTTTTCATCTTTCCCATCCAGAGACCTTGCATTTCTTGTGATAACACCTTAAGTTGTGATGCTACATCATCTTGGGGATTTTTTGGAGGAACATATGTTACATATTGTCACATGGTAGATGGGTTGTATGTGGGATTCTGATATGATGGGGTATTGTATGGTGTGTATGGTGGTGTAGGATATTGTGAAGGTGATTGTGGTGTTGATGTATATGTTCCTAATGTGTTTGTATTGACAATTTTCTATTGAGGATTATAGTAGGAACCTTGTTATTGTTGTTGTTGGGCATACTATTGAGCTAGTAGTGCTTGTTGTTGGGCTTGATAATTTTGTTGGACAACTAGGTCTATTTGTTGCACTTTTTTTTATTGGGCTACTAAGGCTTCTTGATGTTGTTGTTGTTGTGCTGCTCAGGCTACTTTTTGTTGTTGTTGTTATTATTGTATTGCTAAGGCTACTTTTTGGTGTTATTGTGTTGTTAGGGTTACTTGTTGTTGGTGTTGTTTTTGTTGTGTTGATAGGGCTGCTTGCTGCTATTGCTACTATTGGATGACATGTTGATAAGCCTATTGTGCTTGTTGTATAGCTAAGGAATGTGCTTGCAATGCAAGATCAATTGGTTGTTGGTACATCTGTGATGGGTATTCTGTGTTGATGTTTTGAGTGGGTTGTGGATTATTGATGAGAGGTTGGGTGTTCCCTTGGTTTGACATTCCTTGCATGATGTTGGATTGGGATGGAGGAATGTAATTTTGAAGTTCTATTTTTTTTCATGATGTGAGGGACCAAGGGGAAAGATGATGATGGTGCCATTAGGTATTGTGATGGTAATGGCACATTAGAACCTTGATTGAAAAGGTTTCCTTAACTGATGTCTTGAGGATTTCCTTGTATTAGGGATGTGGACAAGGTTTTACCTAGGTTAATGGGGATCATAACCAAGGGATTGTTTTGATTTAGGTTGATGATGGATGGGATGGATGTTTTTTGTGAAACTAATGGTGTGGATGAACTGATTTGAATTAAGGGTTGACTTTGTGTTAGGGTGTTGGAATGCCCTTGTTGGTCTATTTGAGATGCTTGGCCTATACTACATTTCATGATGTTGGGAACACTTGTGGTACTTGGGGGGATGGATGAATATGGGCGGCCTCAATAGGTTGAGGTTGTTGTGTATTCATAAAGTATGAGTGGTTTATGTTGATGTAAGGGGTGTTTGGGAATGGTAGGAGCACTAAAGGTAGGTTTCCAAGTGGTGTTTTGAGATGAATTGGTGTTTAGGGTACCCACAAGCATGGTTCTTTCAAATGGAAGAGTATGGCTAAAGTCCTTAGCAATAATAGCTACAATACTAAGAATGGATGTTTGATTTAGCCCTAGAGATGGAGTTTTTTGAATGGTGGATGAAGTCAAGCCTTGCATCAAAGGCTACACAAAAAAAGATGGGGAAATTGGAGCCATGTTTTCTACTTCATGTTCTTGTTTGTACTCCATGATTTCGTCCTTAGTAAGTTCAAATGGGTTGTTCATAATGTCTTCTACCTCATATGGTCTTGATGGAGATGAGGGTTGTTGTGATGAGGTAACTTGAATCCTTGGATCAAATTCTTGAGGATTGGGATCACTTGAGGTGAATGTGAATTTGGTTTTCTCCATGATTCTCTTGTGTTGTGATCTTTTCTTTACTGTAAATTTTGGGTCACATATTGGAGAGTTGTGTTGACATTTGTAATTTTTGAACTCTCTAGTTGACTCAAATCTAGGTAAGAGGGACACTCTAAGTATTTTTGGAGCAATGATGATAGTGGGAGATGAAAAGGTGAATGATAAGGAGAGTGATATTTGTAAACATTTTGGAACAAAACTTTTGACTTAAGTTTGACTATTTAATGTTTGGATAAAGGATGTTTATGAACTTTTGAATCTTTAGGGTAGACTTGTGACATTCAAGATAAACTAGTCCAAAGATGATAACTAAATTAACCAAGTGCATGGAAAAGGATTCATTTCACATACAAAGTAGCTAAGTTAGGGTTTGGGTTGATTGATGTTTAAGTCAAAAAGTGTTGTTGTGTTTAGATTTTTGCAATGTTTAGTGAAGTGAAGGATGAGTTTTGATGAAGGGGTGGATGAAATGTTTGATGCAATGTTGACCTAGAGTGAACCTTTGTTTTCCAAGACCAAGGTGGTGAGAAAGATGCTAGACCTCTTGAAGTAACTCAATCCAAAAGACCAGTTTTTGACTTAAATGAGGGGTTCATATTAATCATACATGTCTAGATCATTCATCTAAACATGTCTATAAAAATTCCCTACCAAAATTTTCTTATTGTAGTAGAGAGAAACAAGGTGTCTCTTGACAACTTTTTGACTATGATGCATAAGTTTGAAGTGATGAAATGTAGAACTTCTCTTTGGGATTTTGATTTTATGAGAGATCATTTAGAGAAGCCCAAGATTATGAAAAAAAGGATATTTATTGCCATGTAGGAAGTGGTAATATCGGCCTTCTAGCAACAATATCAGCTTGTTCCTCTTGAAGCCTTCATCTAAGATGTTTACTACATTTCTCCACTGGATGGGTGTTTCCTTTTGTTTCAAAAGTGAAGCTTCACAAACTACTAATTATATCCATTTGTTCTCCCTCAATTAGTTCAAATTTTGGTTGAATTATAGCGGGTGTAAGGTTAGGTTGTTCAATAGGAGCAATCAAACACCAAATAGTCATGTGGGGTTCAATTTATCAATTTATCTTGCTTAAATGAGTTTATTTTTCACCACAAAAGCTTTGTCTTGCTAAGTTCAAACTAAATGTCTATTTCAGAAACATTATTCATCTCACAAAGGCCATTTGTGAAAAGGATGAAGCTAAGGGCATAGTTACTTAGTTTTAGTTTGGGAAGTATGGAGTGAGATGTAAACAAAAATATTTAGAAGTATCTAAGAATAAATCCTTAGGACAAGCATCAATATCAAGTTTTTTTCAAAGGGTTTCCATACTTAGACCAAAGGGTTTGAAATTTTGAAAATACTTGATGTTTGTTTGCAATTCTTTTGAAACCAAGCAAGTGTTAAACTGACTATCAAGCATTTACAATCCTAGATAGAGAAGGTACATATTTCTTAGTAGGCTTACCATCATCGAGAGAGAAGATTAATCCATGAATATGAAATGGAAAAATAAGCTATGTCAAGGAAATGTAATGTCTTGACACGCCAAGAAAAGGAGTCCCTTTCCCATGTTCTTTATTGCCTCGATCAAAAACAGGCTATGTCAAGGAAATATAATGTCTTGACATGTTTAGAATAGGAGTCCCTTCCCCATTTTCTTTATTGCCTCAATTAAAACTGGACATGGTAAGTAACTTCTTGGAGTGGTACTACTCCATTGCACTACCTTAAAATACATTTTGGATTTGGACTTGGTTAGCCACTACAAACAAGGATTTTAATGACCATATTTAGGATAAACTAGTGCCATACACATGGTGATTCACTCAATTAAGAGGCCTCCTAGCCCTTAGAAATATCTAAGGGTTTTAATGCATCATAAGGATACTAAGGGAGATATTTGTTGGTATGGGACAACCACAACCAGCCGATAAATGACTGTAGAAAAAATCGATTATTTATATAGCAAACTGAAATGAAAGCACTACTTGGGTCATTCCCTCTCACAAGTTGGGAGGCAAGACCTTCTAAAGGTAACACATGTTTGAAGCATAAAATGCTCTTCATCACCCAAGATTTCCAAAAGGATCAAGGGGAGAGGATAAGCACTTCCAAGAAGTAAAGGTATACTTGTGTGTTTCTCTTCACCCAAGATAGCATGAAGCATAGGGGGATTGGATACATACAAAAAGAATACTCAAGCAATTCAAACAAATGTTTATTTTAATTCATCATAGAAAAATGAGTTCATTTCAAGCACCAATTTGAAGTGTTTGGATTGTATTGTTTAATTTCAAACCAACAAGCATAATGATGTGAGGGTACAGTTTTAGCCAATTTGAACATTCATTTTAAAGCCCAAAAGAAATATAGTTTGGTCCTAAAAATGTGAAATAAAGCATCATAAATAGGTTATAATTGCCCCGGGTATGTGCAGGATCATGATGGGCCAAAATGTGGTGATATGATGGGTATGTGTAGGATATGTGGTTGAAGAATTCTTTTTACCCAAAATTGATGAAACGAAAAGGGTTTTTAAAGGATATTCTTAGATTTCCACCAATATAAATCATTCTTTACTTTGAATTTAATAAATAATTATTATTCATTTTCTATTTGAATTATGACTAAAGTCCTGATTGATAGGCTGATTGAAAAATATCTATAGCTTTCAAATGATATCACATTTTCTAAATCCGAAACATGCATCACATTCTATGCTTTGCATACTATAAGATTAAAAAAAATGAATTTCATGAATTTTTGACCAAGTTAAGGTTCAAACATACAATTTTTATATTTTTCAAATTTGCAATAAAAATTCATAATTAATTATTTACTTGAAAAAATTAACAAAAAATCACATCAGGACATGAGTCCTCTACTTATATCTAAAATCTTATAAAAAAAATATTATTATTTTATTGTCGTTAGGGTGGTAAAAAATACACCTACTTCTTATTTTTTCCTTGAATTTAAGTACTATTGCATTGAAATTTCAAATTTTCACGAAATAGATTTTTATTTTAAATAAACCTAGTAGTTTTGAAACTACATTCAATTTGCTACATATTATATTCTTACATATTTTTGAAATAATATAGATAACTTATTCAAATTTTTACGTCAAGTTGCCTAACTCTAATTTTTTTGAATTTTTCACCACTTATGGGCATGCTTCTTCCATAATGATCCTGCACATACCCCCCTGTAAGTATTGAAACACTTGTTACAATTATAAAATGAAATGATGATATGATCCTTGGCTTCAAATTTCATTATCCAAACCTACAAAACTAGTTAGCTTAAAAAGATGGAAGCCAAAAGTAAGTGACATGTTGAAGAGCAAATAAAATCAAAAATTTAAAGCACATGCTAAAACTGAGTCACTTTTTTTGCTTACCAGTAAAAAGCATCATTGTTTATACAAAAAGGTATCACTCTAGTGAGAAAAAGTATCACTTTGTAGTAAATAGAGACAATGATAGCGTTGCTATTTGGAGTTGTGTCACTATTTATAAATCTTTGATACCTACAAAAAGTATTAGCATCACATTTTTTAATGGCGATTTAGGTAAGCATCTTTGTATCTGTATAAAAGAACATTTCTATATGGAGACACCTAACAAAGGTGTCGCTTTAGTCTCCAAAAGCGTCGTTGTATTTTCAAAACTAGAAAAATAGAATTCGAGTGAAAAATTCATTAATTTTGATCAGTACTTCCCTGCTAGTGCCAAAATGTGACTGATGAACATAGTATGGGCTAACTAAACTTGATCCATGATGATTCAAAGTATAAATAAGTCACTATCCATCAATCCCAATAGAGATCATTCAATTTAAACAAAGATAAGAAGCCATTGAAACTAGCATATTAAAATACATAAGCTTGATAAACCTCTAATCTAAGACATTGAAACTTATCCTATTCAAGGAATGGTGTCACATTGATGTGGAATGGCAACCCTTTCCCAATCCCATGGATAAATGAGTTTGTTTTGATCAACTTTATTGAAGAGAATCGACAAAAATAATGAGAGATGTGTATGAAAACATCATTTAAAGCTAAATCAACATGATGAAAGCTATTTTAACATGATCTATGCTAAGATGATTGATATGGGTGTATGCAAAGCTATTCTAAATGGAGTTTAAATTAAAAATATTAAAACCCTAATTTCAAAACATGCTAAATGGATGCACCTATGTTATCATGGTAACCATTAATGGAAGATAAGCTAATATGATGCAAGAAATTAACCTAAAATTCCTTTAAAAAAATGAAATGTGAGTGCAATATGAAATTGATTTTAAAAGCATAAGTTTTCTCTTTAAAAATAGATCCATTTGTCTCCAAATAGTGACCTATTTATAGGAGGATGAATGAGAAATGAAGGGCTAAGATTAAAAACCATAATTAGTGGTCAAAAAGGAATGAATATGGAGGCATGGATCATGGATTCCCATCAAAGGTTTAGGATGCAGGATTATGTTTAATCAAAGGCTCACACTCATCCAAACAAACACACTTTCAAAACTTGCATAAGAAGTCTTGTTGAAATTTTGTTTCAAAAAGGAATATTCCCTTTTTTAAATGAATGAAGAAAGAGAATATTCTCCTAGGTGAGGAAAATAGATATTTAGTTAGTTAAAACCAAAATTATTTGTGTGAAGAAGTCCAATATTCCATAAGAATATTCCTTTTGGAGGAATGTGCAAAGGAGGAATATTCCCTTGCAAGTGGGGAGGATTAGATTTAATTATACTTAATTTGATAATTAAATAAAGTTTTAATTATGAAAATTAGGGTAATTTAGGATATTCATTAAATAATTAATTTATTTAATGAAAATAGGAAGTGATGCAATATTTAATTAAATAACTTAATGTTATTTAATTAAATAAGAGTACTTTAGGGATTAAATTAAATAATTTGGTTTATTCAATTTAATAGGATGAAATTTTAGCATGAAAAGGGGTGAATTAACCTAATTAGATCAATTAGACTCATAGATGCAAATGATGCAATTAATAAAATAGCTAGGATAATATAATGAATTAAGCAAAAAGATGATGGGTTTTAGGACAAAATGATGTTAGTATATCAAATTCAAGTGTATGATATCATTTAGAAAATTTTTAAGTGTCTACAGTAATAACGTAGATGCTCAACATTGGTCTCCCAAGGAGGACACTATTGATATGGTCTCCAAGTAAATGAATCAAGAAGTTCAATAGCATGATGCCAATACCTGATGTCACCAACATGCACCTATGTCACAACTCCCCCATTCATGTATATATACATAAGTCCTATTGCAAGCTGTCTTTGAATAGGTGGCCAAAACACCACATTATTATCCCATGCCCAGACCATGAGAAGAGTAGTGCCACAACTAATCGACTATGCATCTCAATAGGCTACATTGTGAAGTTAAAAGTATAACATGGCAAGAATACAAGGTCCCAAAGCATATATTGTACTGCAAATCATCATATCTATGAGAACCTCTCCCCATCTAATAGGGAACCCATGTCCCTAGTGATCAAGACACACAACATTGACAATCACACTATAGATAACAACAACCATCCTCTCATATCTATTCATAGAACATTCCACCAGATCTCATAATCCTCAATGTCAAGGTCTACTATGTCATCATTCTCAAAGAATCACTCTAGAGAAAAATACTTGCAACTAGTAATGCATATCACATGCTCCCCATGAATTGGGTGATGCAGAATCCTCCATATGTCCTCCAATGTAACGGTGGCCTCCCTCGTGGGTAAATAAAATGAATGGGTCTCAAAATTCCACCTCTTGGTGAGAGTTGTCAAAAAATCTTAGTTAGCCTAAATGATGGGCATAAAAATAACATGATACAATCCTAGGGAATGATGGATATCCCTCTCCTCATCAATCAATTGATCACATAATCAAAAGGTGGACAATCAGCTCTCTCAGGTATAAATCAATGGATATCTCATCTATGATTAGAACAAAATCACATCAAGTCAATTAAAACTCATATGTAAAACTATTGGACTTCAATCACAAAGAAAAATTTCTCACAAAAATGCTAAATTTTCCAAATAGTCAAATGTCTCACACTGTTACAAGAATGTGGCAAACAAATCAATTGTGGCATACTGTTAAGTAGGTGCAATGAACCAAGTACACGTGGTATACTATTAAGTAGGTGCATGAATCAAGAACATGTGGCATATAATTAAGCAGGTGTGGAAAACATAGCACATGTAGCATATTGTTAAGTATTTGTGGCTAACAAAATCAAATGTGACATAATACCCTACAAATGTGTTCTACCACAATAGATGTGGTGAAAAAATTAGTTTCACATAGGCCAAAGGAAAATGTGAATCTAGTTTCAAATGCATTGCACCAAACACATGAGGTGAACAAGGCCACACATGCAGTGGACATGATTGCATTTATTGTGCACAAAGAGCACCACATCTTCTTGCTCAATTTTGAGTGTTAAAATCTATCAAAAATGGTAAAATTACAAAAAAAGGAAAGGGTACATATACCACGTCCCCTGAGCCCTCTAGCCACTAGAAGGTCCTAACCTGATATCCATGGTGTGTAGTGACTAGAACAAGAGACATTTTGGCAGAAGCTTTGCAAGGAAATCACATTTAGAGGTCTCAAAATTTCTAAGGCAAAATGCACAAATGAGCCTATTTCACCCCCTAGGGCCCATTTTTACCCTTCTAGGGTGGGATTTTTTTAACCCCTCCATAATTGGGTGCATCAACTTTCAACTCCAAACACTAATAAAAACCCCCAAAGGGCCTAATATCCAAACCTAAACCTACAAATGTACTCAACACTATAAAATTGACCTTTTAAAACAATTTATCATTTAAAAAAAAAAAAATTCAAAATTTGAATTTGTTTCCAAGGGGGCATTAACTTATCTTGTCATTGGGGCATACTGGGGTAACTCCTAGAACAAATTTCTGAATTTTCTTTGACATAATGCTATACACATGCATTATATCAGGAAGGGGGAAAATGTATATACCCAAAATTATCTTGACTTGCGAACAACACTTTTCGACTAACTCTCATTTGTCTTCCCCTAAAATGATTAAATAATGCATTATTGTTTAATTCTTATCATTCTTTGTATTCTACTATTAATTAAGTAATTTAACATTATTTAATTAATTCATCCTCAATCATCATTTTCAACTAATTAAATAAATCTTATTTATTTAATAATGTCCTGATTATCCTTATTCGAGCCCTGACCAGTTAAATAAATCTTATTCATTTAATAAAGTCCTAATTAAACATTATTCTTCTAGATTAATTAAATAAAACTTATTTTTTAATTATGTCACTACCTTCACCTATTTTTCTATTTTAATTAAATAGTTATCATTAATTATTTAATTAACATCAGACACCTTTATCGTATTAAATAATTGTTACAAATTATTTAATTAAACCACTTTTCCATTTCTAGATTAAATAATTAAATTAATTATTGAATTATGTAATATTCATTCAACATGATCAATTAATAAATAAGATTTTTCAATTACATCTTGCACATTCCTTTCAAAATTGATTAATTTAATTAATTAATTATCCTCATAGCTTTTGATTGATCAAATGACATCCACTGACTATTCAATCTACTTTTTCAAGATTGATCAATCATATCCATGGATTATTTAGATCCCACTAATTAATATACCCCTTTCCACCAATTATATCAATTCCATTGATTATTCATGTTACTGTTAAGTTTTATCTTAGGGTTAATTATTTAGGTAGTTTTCCCGTATCAGGTAGTTTCTAACATGTCTCATCTTTCTCACTTTTAAAAGGCATGTACACT
Source organism: Sequoia sempervirens (assembly GCA_007258455.2). Classification (NCBI taxonomy): domain Eukaryota; kingdom Viridiplantae; phylum Streptophyta; class Pinopsida; order Cupressales; family Cupressaceae; genus Sequoia; species Sequoia sempervirens. Next base: position 706,245,324 of record VDFB02058242.1, on the reverse strand, counting down.
ATGTATTTTATATCTCATTGCATCTCATTTTATGAATATCATCTCTTGATATTTTGGCAAAATAACTTTTGTTTAGAGAAAAAATAGTGTTTACCAAAATAAAAATGATAGACAACTAATTCTCACCCTAAAGCATGTTATTTTATGTGTGATATGATGCAAATAAAAATTAGAAACTAACCCTAATTGTTATAGCAATTGAGGGGACTTTTTAGAGCTCAAAATGATGTGTACCTTGTTGTAAGAATCCTACTTTAAGGGCACAAAGGACTCATTCTCCTTTAGTGGCAAATGGGTCCCTGTTAGGGATTCTGAAACATAGATCTAGGTTTTTTTCCTTGATTCCTACATTCTTAGATCCTCGTTCGTTAGCCCCTGAAAACCTATAACAAATTCTATAGCATTCTTTCCATGTTCTTGCCCTATGAATGACAATTTTGCTTGAAATTTTTTCTCCACTTGATCTTCAACTTGTAAATCTACAAACACACATTCAAGAGAAGAAAAACTTGTTGATTGTTAGTGAATAGGGGTTTTCCTTGGTCAAACCACTTGCAGGGAATTAAACCAAATAATGAAATAATGAAATTGAAGCATGAAACATGAAATTATGAAATGTTGATACCTTGGAGGTTGTGTTGGAGTATAAATATACAAAATAACATGTGGTGACCATGAAGAATGTAGATCTTGATCTTAAATAAGATGTGTAACAATGCTTACAAGTGGATCTTTAATGTTGCATTAACAACCTTAGCTCAACACACATGCTTGAATGCACTATGCCTTTGACATGATGAAATGAACTTGAAATTCTACAATAAACTTCACTAATCTTCTTTTGAATGCCTTTGAAATGCTATTGAAGTTATCTATATTTATCTTCTAAAGTATTAGGATGCTCTCTAAAAGTTGCTAGTATGCTTGTAAACTTGCTAGGTGATATTATATGAATTAGCCTCATATTTATACTACATCTATAGATTAATCTCCAAATTAAAATAATTCAGGCCAACACTAGATCTAGGATTAAAAATCATTAGAATCCTACCAAAATTAAATTAAAAAAGGGGTGTCCTATGTGAAGAGGACCCATTTGCCACTAAAGGAAAATGGTTCCTAGCACAAGTTTCTAGGACCTTGCTTCGAGGGGTTGAAAGAACATTAAAAATAAAAAATGCATAGAAAGGGGGTTCCTATGTGGAGAGGACCCATTCGCCACTAAAGGCAAATGGGTCCTATGTTGAGAAAATGTGTCTCAACCTTGTAATTACATAAGGTAATGTTCAGTTGACCATGCTGGGAAAGCGTGGGGTGATCCCCCCCCTTGAGGGGTCCAGGGGGATCATCCCCCCAACTAGGGTCCAAGGGAAGCACGCCCTAGCAGGGGTTCGAGGGCAGTGCCTCCAAAAGGAAAATTTTATTTATATTTTATTATTGTAAATATGGACTATTCATCATTTTTCCTCATATCTGATGGTCAATATTTTACTAGCTTGACTTTCCCTAGAAGGAAACCCTATTTTATGAGGGTGTTGTATTATGAATATCTATTGTGATGTATTTCTAGAATGTGATAGCGGTTGTGTTACCTTTGGATATCTAAGTGGTGATACGCCTGTGAGAAGCTTGTTCTGTAAGTATATTGTAATCTTTGTGATTTTTGAATAATATATATTGAGAGGCTTTTGGAGTGTGAGGTTTTTCTCCTAAAAGGGTTTTCCCATGTAAATCATTGTGTTGTGGTATGCATGCTATTTGTGTTTATTTTTGTTTAAGTTTCTGTATCTGTTAAATATTTATAAAAAAATTGCATTTTTCTCCTCTCAATATTAGTGTAGGAAGTTGTTCCACTACCTTAGCTTCCTTACATCCTAGCACCACTTTCTAGGACCTTGATTTTTCCAAATAACATGTTATGCAATTTGATTATTGGGTGTTGGGATAGATCCTTCAGAAGGTGTCATTAATATGGCTTCAATTTGAATTAAACAAGAAAATTAAGCTCAATTAACCATAATTAATTAATGAAACCATAGATAAGTGTGAAAGTGTACTACAACACTTTACAATACCATAAATAAGGTACAATTTAAGTAAATTTTATTAAAAATGGTCCCTAGATTAATGTGAATGTGTACAACACATTACAACACTAAACAAAGGTACTATTAGGTTAATTCAATATCAATTATTCCCAAATTAAGTATGAAAAAGGGATACTTTTTTTGACAATGCATTTTTCCCCCACTTGAGTGAGAGTTTTCCCCCATGAAAAACTCACACTAAAGTAGACATTCAAGACACTTAAGTATGCAACAATAATAAAGGTACATATTCATAACCTATCAAAGGCTAAGAAAAGTAAAGAAAAATAAAGGATCAAGCACAACCATTCCAACACAATGTGGAATGGGGTTGTTTGTTTGTAACATACGCTACTCACTCTGCGGTAGAGAACCTTAGTCTGTCCACTAGGTGAGTTGTCCCTATTACCTAATTTTCACCCTTTGGCTCAATTAGGAAAGGCATCTATGTTGAGGATGTTCATAAGGGCCAGATGGGATGTCTCCATTGAGGGTTACTTCATGCATCTAATGACATTTCACAGGGATTTCAAGTAGGAGGCTTGCTTTGTTGGAAATATGCCTCAATGGTTATAGGCTCAGCCTCCATTCAAAGCATAGGTAGAAGCTCTCAGCAACCCAGTGGGGTCTCATGGATAAAGGGGGCCTCAATGTGTTTCCCTTCATCTGAAGTCTCGCCGAGAATGAAAGACTTTACCGAGAATGTTTGACATCGGCATAAGGTCATGCCAAAGTAGGGATGTCTCCCCGACAAGAAAAGTAGCCCATCACCGAAAGATAAGGAGCCTAGCGAGACTTCTGGCCGAGAGGCCAATGTCTCACCGACAAGTTGAAGTCTTGCCAGGAGTCTTCCTGAAATGAAGAATTTTCTGAGGGAAAAGGAATTCTATAAGACATCTTGGCAAATGAAGGTGGTCTCAGCGACAACAGTGAGAATCGGTATGACCGGTGGACTTCGCCATGATGTCTTCCCGACCGATGGGAGTCATGCCGAAGGAGATCTGGAGCTTAGTAGAATGAAATGTCTTGGGGTGACATCAATAATGTCTCACTGATAGAAGATGAGGGGTCTTGGGGTAGCCTCTTTCTTTCGGTAATATTTCTCACCGACACTCAAATGTCTTGCTGAATGGAATCTTGGAGCCTGAGAAAAAGCAATGGTTTCGCCAGAAGGTCTTAGCGACCCAGTGGGGTCTCACCGATAAAGGAAGCCTCGGTATAACATTCCAAGTCAAGAGAAGGTTTCCCTGACTCGATGGAATGAAAAGACCTCGGTGTGAGGTCTGGGCGAAGTCAGGAAGTCTCGCCGAAGGAAAAGCAGTGTCGCTAAAGAAAAGAGAGCTCGACGGGAGGTCTCTTCGACAATGAGAGGTCACACCGACATGCCTGGAACCTTTGGTGTAACATGAGAAGCTCAACAAGAGGTCTTGCCGAATGCAGTGGGTCTCCCCGAAACAGATACCTTCACTAAGGATTGGGGTTTCGTCATGAGGTCCCAGTGATAGAATCATGCTATGCAGATGGCTTCAGAGGACATAATCGCATCGATGAGACACTTTTAGTGTCTCACTAAGATGCGATTCTGACTGAATGAGTTTTGACCATAGGGGAGTCTATGTGTAATACACTTAGCCAACCAGGGACAACTACGGGTGAATAAGTGGTAGCTTAACTAGTGCCAAGAGGATCAGCAGAATGTGAATCGATGTGTATCTGTTCTGGACTCAGGAGCATTCAAGGCACTCAACAGGGGGTTTCAGTAGGTGGACACAAGGACTAGAAGTAAATGCATCCAGTAGCTTCAAAAGATCTAAGGGGTTTCTCTAGTCATTAACTCTTCACCGACACACACAGCAGGAACATGCACGGGTGCAGCATTAAATTCAATCAAAAGATCTGAGGATAGATCTTTTTGAGCCTGATATTTTTGTAAGCTCTAAGGGGCTGACAAAGTCTGATATATAAGGCATTTTTGCCTTTTTTGAAAAGAAATTCTGGAGTATGCTCTTTTGAAGTTTGTGACCCTTTTGCAGTCCTCTCTCAGACAAGCATGTTTATGTAACTCAATTTGGAACATAATATACAAAATCTACCTTGTTTACCATTGATGGTCCATCTTTTTTCCTTCTGACTCTTGTGAAGTATTATGCATTCTTTTTTGATTCATTGAGCTACTTAGTGAAATATTCTCTTTCCTTATAGCTTTTGTTTCATGTCGTACCTTTCTTTGCAGAAGTAGTATCATGTAGGTTACAAGCTGTGTTTACTCAATCCTGCACATGAGCTTCTAGTTTGTGAAAATATGTCTTTCCTCCTTGAAGGAATGTGCATGTAAAACCTATTTGTATGCATGATCTACAAGATCTTGTTGTGCAGTCCCATGGCCGTCATTAGTATTCAAGAATAAATCGAGTATCTCATTGTTCTTGTCAATTTGGTGTATCACCATAGAGTTAGTTTTACTTTTAATGCATTCTCCTTCTCCCTTTACTTTACAAAGTTCATTAGTTTAGGTGATATCCAAAGGAAGTTGGCCTTCTCCAGAGGTTCAATCCAATCTCAGGTGACCCATAGCATTGGAGTGATCCAATGTTTCACTAGAAAGCTCAGTTTTACAAGTTTGCATAGGGTGCATTTCTAGGTGACAAGAGTCCCAATGAGGTGGTTTAGTGAAAAATTCATGATAGTGTGTCAACTTCTCATCGTACAATGTGAAATTCATGCTAGTGTTTCAAATTCTCATCATACTAACCATACCAAAGCTATCCTCTTGATAACTTCAAAAAGGCACCACAATGCTATGCTTTTTATGTCATGTTTGTAATATTTTTTGAAAGGGGATTTTTCTTTTCTCATGTAAGGTCTTCTTCTTAGGGAACAATGTGCCTAATTCCTCCAAGAGAGGACAAGTCAAGAATATTAGATTGCCACTTATGGGATGCCTCTCATTTTACATCATGCCACAAAGGGAGACCATATGCTTAGAAATATCACACTATTGAAGGACATCAAACCTAATGAGACCACCAAGAAAAGGAAATTTCATAAGAAAAAATAAAATCATGCCATGAAATATGCCAAAATATGTCATCGATGTATGCCCCCACTTTAAAGCGGTTGCTAACACCATTATTGTGATCAATTGCTTTAATGTATCCAATGTTTTTCCCTAAGACATGAGAGATTTTGTTGAAAAACTCTATGCAAAGTCATATGTTTTTGAAATAAACTTATGCCATGAAATAGGAAGGAAGGGTTGCCCATGGAAATACATAAGGGATCTATGGATTTAGGACCAATATGTCTTTGCTACATTGTTTTTTAGAGCTCAGAACTGTCATCATTCTGCAAATACTCATAGAACTAGAAGAATGAAATAGAGAGAGAAAACAAAGAAAAATCCTTTTGGTTCAACATGGAAGAGACCTAAATGTTTCAATGCCTTGTGTCATCCCAAAAAGGAAAACACAAGAAAAATGATAAAGATAAAGGAAAAATATTTTGGGTCAACATGGAAGATACATGGATGTCTTGATGCCTTGTGTCATACCCAAAAGGAAAACACAAGACAAATGAAAAGTGCTTATGAAATAAAGAAGAAAGTAGGTACATATAGAGGAATTCACAAAAAGAGAGAGATAAATCAAATGAAACATCACGGGGGATCACATTATGCACATGTAATCACATAAAGAAACATGAAAAAGAAAAAGTCTAGTACAACACATGCAAGTCAACCTAGAGTAGGTTGTTTGCATCCCAATCTCGATCTATATATACAAAAGGTGGAAAAATATCCAAAGGGAGAAGAGAAAGTGCCAAACTAGGGGAAGCACCAAGTTCAACACTCTTTTTAGGAGATTTTTCATATAAGTTCATAGAAGAAGAAAACAATGTGTTCAATTCATTATGCAGTTCATCAATCTTTTCAATATCAATGCCATCATCTAGATTAATGACAAGAGGTCAAAGTACAATTTCAATGGAATGTTCTTGCTTATGTTGCGGCAAGGGTATAGGATCATCATTCATTGCTTCAGGTAAGTTCAAATTTTGATTTCCTATGTTGTTCTTATCTTCTTGAGTTTGTAACGTATGAGCAATAACATGACATCTATGCCTATTCTCTCTAGTATTTCAATTCTATTGCAATCTAATATCAATTTGTGCTTGTGTAAGAGTGGGTTTGTTAATCATAGGCTCCTTCTCTTCCTTGGGAGGAATGGAAGAAACAATAGTAGCTTGTACAATTGCTTTCTCTTTAACTTTGTAAACTTGTTTGACTCTAGGAGGGACAATGAGACTGTTTTAGTTCTCTCATGCTCTCTTGTAGGAAATGGAAGGAGGTTTTTCTATAGGTTGTTCTTGGATATTTGGAAATGCTTTCGATTCAATCATTGTTTCATCAAGGATAGGTGGTTCAGTTATAGGTTGAGGCATGTTTCGAAGGGATAATTTTGTTATTTTCTTTTCCTTGAACTTTTGATATGATTTGTAAAAGAACTCCTCATGAGGCTTAATACTTTCCATAGGCTCAGGCCAAAAGTAATCTAATGAAAAGTTCCCTTAGGTTGACGTAGGATTAAATCCACTATTAGGAATAGTAAAGATATCATTTCTAAATGGAAACTTTAGACATCTATGCACAACCAAAGGGACAACATTCATGGAGTGAATCCATGGATAGCCTAGCTTCACACAAAATTAGTCTAATTGCAAGATGGTGGTGAGTGACATAGTTATTTTTTTTGGTTTTCCTTAGAAAGGGAGATCTATTGAGCCTATTGTTACCTAATTTTCACCCTCAAGCTCAGTCAGGCAAGGCATCTATGTTGCAGATGCCCATAAGGGCCAAATGGGATATCTCCATTGAGGGTTATTTCATGCGTCTGATGACATTTCACAGGGAATTTAGTTAAGAGGTCTGCTATGTTGGAAATATGTCTCAGTGGTTACAGGCTCAGCCTCCATTAGAGCTAGGTTAGCATGACATCCTCACTATCTAGCTGACTGGCTACTTTGTTACTTTCCATTTTGAACAGGTTGTTGTGATCTAGTTTCTATCATGCCGAACAAAGTTGCAGAGCCTATCGCTATGACAGGAAGGGTTTGGTATGACATCTTATTGCATCAGGATCTTTGGCCAATAGGCCATTCAATCGTCAGTCGGGGAAACTCATGGTGACAACTGGCTTCGGGATGACTAATGATGCATGGTGAAGGGTCTCAGTGAATAGTCGGAGTCTCCCTAACTTAAAAAGCCTTCGACATAATGAAGCATTCAGAGAGAGTCTTGGCGACCAGTGAATTCTCCCCAACAAAAATAAGGTTTCGGCATGAGATGTATCTCGGCATATGGTCTTGGTGAACCGGTGGTGTCTCTCCAACAACAGGGAGCCTTCGACATAGCATTCAAGTTGGAGAAAGGTCTCCCCAACTCCAATGTCTCGCCGACAACAAAGAGATCACTAAGAGGAGATGCCTTCACCATAAAGTCCCAACAATGATTAAAGTCTCACCGAAAGCCAGTGGTCCCACCCATGAAGTCATATCGATGTGAGCTCTGGCCAATGGAGTGAAGTCTTGGTGTGCGGGGAAAGATTTTTAGTGTAACATGAGAGGAAAAGGGAATTCTACAAGATGTTTCAGTGAATCGAGGTGGTCTCAGCGATGTAAAAGGTCTTACCGATCAACAGAAGGTCTCGCCGAAATGAGGCGGTGTCGAGAAAGGAAAGAGAGCTCGGTGGGAGGTCTCATCGACAACTAAAGGTCACGATGAACATGCCTGGTGCCTTCAATGTAACACAAGGAGTTCCACAGGAAGTCTCGCTAAAAGCAAAGAGTCACCTCAATGGAAAGTAGTTCACCAAAAGGAAGAAAGTCACCAAGATATCTCCGCGACTGGCCAAGGCCTCGCCGATGACCAGAAGTCTCCCCGAAGAGGTATGAGAGGTATTGTCGTAGGTCTCCCTGACTTGCTCGTGGTCTCAGCCAAGGTTGGTGCCTTTGCCATAATGTCTCAGTGAAGACATTTAGTCTCACCGACTGAGTAGGGGGCCTCGATATGTTTTCCTTCTGCGGGAGTCTCACCAACAACAAAATGGCCTCACTGAGAAAAGGACTTCGGCAAGAGGTCTTATCGAAGTAAGGTTCTCTCCCTGACAAGAAAAGGAACTCATTGAAAGGAAAAGTGTTTGCCATGATGTCCTGGTGACCAACTAAAGTCTCACCGAAGGGGTGTGGCTTTAGTATAAGGAATGAAGATCGGCGAGGTGTCTCGCTGACACCAAAGGGTCTTGTCAATAACAAGATAGGCTCACCAAAAGATTTGAAGTGTGGCACAAGGTCTTGTCCAAAGATGGTGGTCTCACCAAAGAAATAGGAGCTCGAGGAGATGTCTTCCTGATCAGTGGGAGTCATGGCGAAAGATAGGGAGTCTCACCGAATAGAGGAGAGCTCGGGAAAACAAGAGGAATTTGCTATGAAGTCTCAGCAACCACAAGATGTCTCACCAACTAGAAAGTAAAGACCAAACTGAAAGAGCTTGACATCGGCATAAGGTCTTGCCGATACAAGGATGTCTGGTCGACAAAGGGAAAGGAGCTCAGTGGTATGACTTCTAGAGACATCGACGAAGGTCTCCCTGACATGAATTTCATCGATAAAGTGCCTGACCATCGGAGTGGTGTCTTACCGACATCATGTGGTCTCGGTGATAGAGGAGAGATCGATATGACAAAGAGCCTCATCATGATGTCTCTCCAAATGTAGGATCTCTCACCGACAGTGATGGAATTGCCCAATAAAACGGCATCGGTATATGCCAGTGGTACTTGCTGTGACTTCTCCTTGATGCTATTTGACTTGCCGATGTTTTGGTGATATCAATGTGACTCCTAAGTTCGCCAAGGCTCTCATCGACTATCGCATATTTTTCCAATGGCTTCAGAGAAGCATACTCACATTGGTGAGACACTTTTAGTGTCTCGCCGAGATGCAATTTTAGTCAAACGAGCTCTTGACCACCTAGAGAGTTTGCGTGTAGTGTGCCCAGCTAATCAAGGGGAGCTATAGGTGAATCATTGGCAGCTTGACCAGTGCCAAGAGAATCAATAGAATGTGAATCAACATGTATCTATTCTAGACTCAAGAGCATTCAAGGCACTCAACAGGGGGATTCAATAGGTGGACACAAGGACCAGAAGTAAATACATCTGGTAGCTTCAAAAGATCTAAGGGGGTTTCTCTAGGCAGTTGCTCTTCACCGACACACACAGTAGGGACACGCAAGCTGCAACATTAATTTCAATCAAAAGATCTGAGGATAGATCTTTCTAAGCTTGATATTTTTGTAAGCCCTAAGGGGCCAACACACTAGTGTATATAAGGCATTTTTTTCCTTTTTGTAAATAGTTCGATTTGTGCATTCAAAAGAGTTAGTGATTTTTATCAATCCTTCCTCGATTAAATGTATGTTTTGTAACTCAACTAGAATCTGGAATATAACATAGAGTTTACCTGGAAAGCTAGTGTTAATGTTTGTATTACTCTCATTTCTGTATTTTAGACTATGCAAGTTCTTAGCTGTGTTTTTCTAAAAATCTGTATTCATACCTAAGGTTGTGAAATTCATCTTTCCTTCCTAAGATATGCATGTAGAGCAAGCCTATTAAGAATAGTGCATGAGTTTAAAGGGGTTATGTTAAGTAAGTGAAAATGTTGCCTTTTTCTTTCTAGTGTATGTTCTTCTTGTGTTTGTTTCATGATTTCTTATTAACTCGATGTATCACCATAGAAATAGTTCAGTTTAGTTTCATTATTTGTATTCATTCCTTCTCCTTTTACCTTCACAGAATCGCTAGTTTAGGTGATACCCAAAGGAAGCTGACCTTCTCCGGAGGTTCACTCCAATCTCAGGTGACCCACAGCCTTGGAGTGATCCAATGTTTCACTAGAAGGCTCAGTTTTACAACTTCACATAGGGTGCATTTCTAGGTGATAATAGTTCTGTCATGCTCGGTGGGACCATGAACTATTTCTCAGTTCATGTTTAGACATTTTACTGCTGTTGTTTGGTACGTGCAATAGTAGTTTCAGCCTTTTGGAGGCAATTTCTTTAAATACCTAGTGACTCCAAGCTCATCTTCTGGTTTCATAGGCACAAGTGTTGGTATGTCTCAAAAGAATCTATTATTTCTTAGTTTCTAGCTCTTTGACTGAAAATATGTCAAATATTTATGAAGATGCTTATTATTATCCTCCATATCATGAGTATGTTTCTCCTACACATCCATATCAGAGTGTATTGGACTTGCTCCAATAGATTGACCATACATTGTGTGATCTTAGTCAAGGTTTTCACAATATGGAGATTAATGATATTAGTAAGGTGCTTATTTGCCTATCTAGGATGTTGGTTGACATCAAGATGCACCAGGGTACCATTATGCGCTAGCAAGAAGTGGCTAAGCAAGTTGGCTTTTATGATCAAGAAAGAGTGGCAAAAAGTATCCGGTTCAAGGAAGGCCTTGAATAGGAAATATCTGCTAAGGAAGAACAAATGAAGTTGCTCTTTGCTCAGTTGCAGAATACTCAAGCTTACTCAGATAATCATCATCAACTAATGGTTGATCTGCAAAAGAGGTAATTGGAAGAGAACCTTACCCAACAATTGGCTGCAAAGGAAGCAGAAATGAGGCTAAAATTTTCCAAATAGGAGGTTCCCAAATACAAGTTTGCCAGCTTCAGGCAAAGTCAGCCTCTTGACTCCCCTAGTAAGTCTTCTTAGTTTGAAATTCCAAGATTTAAGGGATTCAATTCGATGCAAGAGAAGGTAGTACCTGAACAAGATCAGTCCATCATCCCTCAAGAGCATCCCATTGATCTAGATGACTTAATCCTCAAGGAGAGAATTATCAAAATAAATCCAATGCATTTAGCTATAGCATGTTATCGGCTATAGCAAGAAAAGCTCAAACAAGAGGAGAGGCAGGAAGTAGGATAGTAGATAGTTGAAGATCTTCACTTGTAGACAGAGGATACCCAAGTCTCACTGGAAAAGGAGCCACATAAAGAAGAACAATTGGTTTATTTGCTTGATCAACTACTTGGTTATGTTGAGCAAGCTGAAGAGAACATGTAGGTTCCTATTTTACTAGTTGGTTTGGAACACCTAGAGAATACTACTGACTTGTTCGATGAAATTCCTCAATTTTTTGATGGAGATGAAGATCTCACATGCATGATAGCATCTATGCCTGATGATGAACTAGCATCATATGAAGGGGAAGCATGTGATCAGCCCATTCAAGCTGGCGAGACTATTGAAGAAGTTGTTGAAGATAATGCCTTGCAGCCTATGAACTTATTTGATGAGTTGCCCCACCTTGTTGAGGAGAAGGTGTATTCTATCATGGACAAAGAGCATAGGGAACCATAGTGTGAAGATTTGTTTTCAGTTATCCAACAAGGATATTAGCTCCTTAGTCAAGAGGATCAGACTGTAGCAGCCAATGAACAACCTGCACATTACCTCCAATCGACATCTCTTCAAGGAAAAGATAAACTCTTTAGAGATCAACGAGAGGCTAGCAAGGAGAATTCAAGCTTTACCCTTACCAAGGGCTGTCCAATTAGGTATCTAGATCAGATGGAATCCAATACAACACCAAGGACAAATCCTACACCGAAGCATGAGGGTACTGCTCAGGAGGAGCACACTCAAGTTACCTTTCCACATAAGAACAAGAATGTTACATTCCATATGGAAAGGTTAGTAAGCCTAAATATGTTCTGCAAGAGATCTTGCAGCCATTAGTTGAATTGTCATGCATGCTTCATTTCTCTTTAGTTGTTCTCTAGCATGGAAAATATTGTAAATTTTTTAGAAAGGGTAGTTATTTTACCCAACCTGTGAATGGGTTTGTCTAATCAATTTATTACTGGATAGTGTAGGGTAGGTTTAGATGTAGTTTATATTCCCTAAGTGCTGTCCCAACATAATAAGTAGTTTTATTTCAATTTTTTTTCCCTACTTTCAATAAGTTTCTGAGTGTTCTAGTGAGTCTCAAGATGAGTTACAGCCATGTACAAAGCTGCTCTTGATCTTTTCTGAGTTGTCCCAATGACTCCATGCCCAATGGATAGGCCTAGGCTACTGGTCTTCATATTTAATAGGCAAACATCTAGCAAAGGTCGCTAGAAATGTTACCTAATTTTCACCCTCAGGCTCAGTCAGGCAAGGAATCTATGTTGCAGATGCTCATAAGGGCCAAATGGGATATCTCCATTGAGGGTTATTTCATGTGTCTGATGAAATTTCATAGGGAATTCAGCTAAGAGGCCTGATTTGTTGGAAGTATGTCTTAGTGGTTATAGGCTCAGCCTCCATTAGAGCCAGGTCAGCATGACATCCTCATTGTCTAGCCGACTGGCTACTTTGTTACTTTCCATTTTGAATAGGTCGTTGTGACCTAGTTTATGTCTTGCTGAATGAAGCTGCAGAGCCTATCGCTATGACAGGAAGGGTTTAGTATGACCTCTTATTGCGTCGGGATCTTTGGCCGATAGGCCATTCAATCGTCAGTCGGGGGAACTCATGGCGACAAGTAGCTATGGGATGACTTATGACACTCGGTGAAGGGTCTCAGTGAACAGTTAGAGTCTCCTTGACTTAAAAAGCCTTTGGCATGATGAAGCATTTGGAGAGAGTCTCGACGACTAGTGAAGTCTCCCTGACAACAATAAGGTTTTGGCGTGAGATGTATTTTGGCATATGGTCTCGATGAACTGTTGGTGTCTCGCCGACAATAGGGAGCCTTCAGCATAGCATTCAAGTTAGAGAAAGGTCTCCCTGACAACAAAGAAATTGCCAAGAGGAGATGCCTTCACCATGAAGTCCCAACGATGATTAAATTCTCACAAAAAGCCAGCAGTCCCACCCATGAAGTCATATCGATGTGAGGTCTAGCCGACGGAGTGAAGTCTTGGTGAATGGGGAAATATTTTCAGTGTAACACGAGAGGCAAAGGGAAGTCTACAAGATGTCTTGGTGAATCAAGGTGGTATAAGCGATGTAAAAGGTCTTACCGATCGGTAGGAGGTCTCGCTGAAATGAGGCAGTGTCAGAAAAGGAAAGAGAGCTCGGTGGGAGGTCTCATCGACAACTAAAGGTCACGATGAGCATGCCTAGCACCTTCGATGTAACACCAAGAGTTCGGCATGAAGTCTCGCCAAAAGGAAGAAAGTCACCAAGATGTCTCGGTGACTGGCCAAGGCCTCGCTGAGAGTAAGTGATATCGCCCCAACATTTTGCCGATGACCAGAGGTCTCACCGAAGAGGTATGAGAGGTATTTTCGTAGGTCTCCCTGACTTGCTCGTGGTTTTGGCCAAGGTTGGTGCCTTCGCCATAATGTCTCCGTGAAGAAATTTAGTCTCACCAACTAAGTAGGGGGCCTTGATATGTTTGCCTTCAGCGGGAGTCTCGCCGACAACAAAATGGCCTCGCTGAGAAAAGGACTTCGGCAAGAGGTCTTGTCGAAGTAAGGTTGTCTCCCCGGCAAGAAAAGGAACTTGCTGAAAGGCAAAGCATTTGCCATGAGGTCCTGGTGACCAATTGAAGTCTCACCGAAGGGGTGTGGCTTCGGTATAAGGAATGAAGATTGGAAAGGTGTCTCACCGACACCAAAGGGTCTTGCCAATAACAAGATGGGCTCACCAAAAGATTTGAAGCTCAGTGCAAGGTCTTGCCAAAAGCTAGTGGTCTCGTCAAAGAAATAGGAGCTTGGGGAGATGTCTTCTCAACTAGTGGGATTCATGGCGAAAGACAGGAAGTCTCAGCAAATAGAGGAGAGCTTGGGCAGACAAGAGGAGTTTGCTATGAAGTCTCAGCGACCACAAGATGTCTCACTGACCAAAAAGTAAAGACCAAACCAAAAGAGGTTGACATCAACATAAGGTCTTGTCGATACAAGGATGTCTAGCTGACAGAGGGAAAGGAGCTCAATAGTATGACTTTTGGAGACATCGGCGAAGGTCTCCCTGACATGAATTTCATCGATAAAGTGCATGACTATCAGAGTGATTTCTTATTGACATCATGTGGTCTTAACGACAGAGGAGAGATTGATATGACAAAGAGCCTTGCCATGATGTCTCCACAAACATAGGATCTCTCATCGACAGTGATGGAATCTCCTAATAAAGTGGCATCAGTATAACCCAGTGGTGCTCACTATGACTTCTCCCCAATTCCGTTTGACTTGTTGATGTTTTGACGATATCAACGTGACTCCTATGTTCGCCAAGACTCTCATTGACTGTCACATATTGTGTCGATGGCTTCAGAGAAGCATAATCACATCGATGAGACACTTTAAGTGTCTCGCCGAGATGCGATTTTAGTCAAACAAGCTCTTGACCACCTGGAGAGTTTGCATGTAGTGTGCCTAGCCAATCAAGGGGAGCTATAGGTGAATTGTTGGCAGCTTGACCAATGCCAAGAGAATCAATAGAATGTGAATCAACGTGTATCTATTTTGGACTCAAGAGCATTCAAGGTGCTCAATAGGGAGATTCAGTAGGAGGACACAAGGACTAGAAGTAAATACATCTAGTAGCTTCAAAAGATCTAAGGGGGTTTCTCCAGGAAGTTTCTCTTCACCGACACGCATAGTAGGGACATGCAGGCTGCAGCATTAATTTCAATCAAAAGATCTGAGAATAGATCTTTCTAAGCCCGATATTTTTGTAAGCCCTAAGGGGTTGACACACTAGTGTATATAAAGCATTTTTTTCCTTTTTGTAAATAGTTTGATTTGTGCATTCAAAAGAGTTAGTGCTTTTTATCAATCCTTCCTCGACTAAATGTATGTTTTGTAACTCAATTGGAATCTGGAATATAACACAGAGTTTACCTAGGAAGCTACTATTAATGTTTGTATTACTATCATTTTTGTATTTTAGACTATGCAAGTTCTTAGCTATGTTTTTCTAAAAATCTGTATTCATACCTAAGGTTTTGAAATTCATCTTTCCTTCCTAAGATATGCATGTAGAGCAAGCCTGTTAAGAATAGTGCATGAGTTTAAATGGGTTATGTTAAGTAAGTGAAAACACTGCCTTTTGTTTTCCAGTGTATGTTCTTCCTGTGTCTGTTTCATGATTTCTTATTAACTCGGTGTATCACCATAGAAATAGTTCAGTTTAGTTTCATTATTTGTATGCATTCCTTCTCCTTTTACCTTCATAGAATCGCTAGTTTAGGTGATACCCAAAGGAAGCTGGCCTTCTCCGAAGGTTCACTCCAATCTCAGGTGACCCACAACCTTGGAGGGATCCAATGTTTCACTAGAAGGCTTAGTTTTACAACTTTGCATAGGGTGTATATCTAGGTGATAACACCTATCATAGGACAAGCAAAACCATTATGTGTCTTGATCCATGCTTTCAGTTTTTCATATGTATCTTGATATAGTTGATGCACATATAAGAATTCTTCAGTAATCACATTATCTCCACAGACAAGATCAATCATTATCCCATTAGTGGGCTTATTATTGATTCAACCAGCTATGTAAAGAGGACCATCAAGTGCATGTGTAAGTATTTCATTTTGTGAGAAAGAAATGTCAAGAGGCTTTTTAGTTGAGCCCTTATGAGGTCTAGATTTGATATATCCTACCATTTTAATCAATTGTTCATTGATATCTTTTGTGTTTTCATCATTTTTGTCCACTTTCATCACACCATTCTCTGTTTCACTAGATTTAACAAATGAAATAGTGTGCTTAGGCATGGTATTGATAAATATTTGTAAGTTTTGGTTAGGAGGGGCTATAGAATTATTACCTTGATCATTCACACCTCCAATTTGTAAGTGATTAGAATTAATAAGGTATTGCACAAGATGTTTAAGATGCTTACAGTATTCTATACCATGTCCATTTTTTTAATGATAATGGCAATAAGAATTTGATTGAAAGAATTTAGGAAATGGTATATTAGGATCATGCTCTATAACAAGAGGTAAGGAAATCATGTGCTTCTCAATAAGTTGCAACATAATATTGTGAAGAGTATTGGGTAAAAGACTGAACTCTCTATCCCTATCCCCAAAAGAATTTGTTGTCTTTATAGCAGCCACTTGGTTATTGGTTTGTTGACTTGTTTGAGGGTAATTTAGTTGTAAAAATCTCTTATTCTACTTCTTGAAAGGTTGATAACTATTTTTAGTTTTGGATTCATACTTTTCAAGACAACTAGGGGGATTTTCACATCATGACCACAAGTCAAACTTTGATAATCACAAAGGGTTGTGCATAACTATGTAAACAATGGAAATATCAATATTTCAAGTTTTCTTTGGATTTTAATTTGTAAGTCGGTGATAAACATTCATTGAAGGTTAGATTCATGAATATTAATGTTTACTTGTGAATAAAGTGTTTGGTATCTTGCTATGAAATCAGTCACTTTCTCATCCTCTTTTAGTTTGCATGTCATTAAATTAGATAGGGTCATTTTAGGACCCATATGAATATGGAATTGGTTGTAAAAGGCCTCAAAAAGTTCATTGAATGAACCAATTGAATTATTCGGTAAAGAAGAGAACCACTCTAAAGTAGTATCTTTCAAGAACCTAGGAAAGAGCTTAGCCAATAGTTTATCTTCAAAGATGAAATCACTACACAAGGTTGTAAAAGTGGAAACATGGCTAACATGATCTCCTTTTCCACCATATTTGTCAAATTGAGGAACTTCAATCCTTTGTGGCAGTTGTGCTCCTAATATGTCCAAAGATAGCAGATTGGATTTGATGTATTGCAAAGGTTGATAGTTGTTGTTTGGTTGTAAATTTGTAACTTGTTGTTGGAGGGATGTCATAGTTTGCAAAAGTGAATTAAGGAGAGGGTCATTTTGATTATAAGGTTGAGTGGAATAAGGTGGAGTGGTGTATGAATGTGGAGGGCTAGTGAATTGTAGGTTGGTGAAGGTGGATTGTTGAGGAGTTATTGTGTTTGTTTGGTAAAAAAATAGAAGGGTTTCTTATGGGAATACCTAAGGAAGTGTACAAAGTGCTAGTGGGCATGATTGTTGTGGCTGGTTAAAAGGTTGTGGTAGGTTGAAAGGTCATGGTAGGTTGAAAGGTTGTTGTAGGTTGAAATGTTGTTGTAGGTTGAAGGGTTGTTTGGTGCAGGAGCACCCAAGCCCTTCAAGGAACACTTCAGGGTCAGGAGTGTGTAGGGGTCAGGAGGACCTATCAAGCAAATCAAAACATCAATTATAATCTTTTGAAGCCTATAATGGCTTTTGAAATGGGAAATAACTTGGAAGGAGTCAACTGTCCTAAGGGTCCTGATAAGGACCCTAGGACCAAAATGAAATGTATTTGGACCAATAGTGTCCCAGGGGGTCTAGATAGGTTTATAAAGTTTTAATCATGTCAATAAGGTTGAATAATAATGATTTAATAGTTTGGAAGGGTTTCTAGTTAATAGGAATTAATAGAATAAGAGTTGGGAAATTCAAATTTTCAAAAATCCACCTTTGGGTGGGAAGGTGTGTTTAGGGTGTTTTAGCAATAGTTAAGCATTCTTATCAATCCAAAATGGTTGGATCAGTTGGGGAAAGGTTATACAAAGTTTTAGAATTCATTTGTACGGAGGTTGATCAGTTTGTGAAGGTACTGTACGGACTGTTTTCTGGAAATAAGGAAAAAAACAAGTTTTCTTGCATTTTTGGAGTCTTTTTGATAAACTATTGATTTCTATTGAGGATATGCTCAGTTGAATGCCTTGGGAACTTGCATTTACATGTTTTTAAACCCTTCTATGTTCTGAAAGCAATAATAAATAGTTTCTTCAAACAATACATCTGACTGTCCTCTAGAAAATTCAGATTTTGCACTCATTTTGTGAGTTTTCATGGATAAATGATCCATTTCATGGAAAGTGGTGACTTTAATCTATGAAATGGATCATTTATAACATGTATAATACCAATCTAACACTATAATGTGCAGGAGAGATGAATACTATGGTGTACACCAAGATTTGACAATGAAAAGTGCTTGAAGTTGGACCCTAGGGTGTAGCAGCAGAGATCTACCTGAAGGAGGGATATGTTTTTGAGTTGGGAATGATTCAATATGTTTTCCTAATGGTGTAGAGTCAATGAGAAAGTTCTGGAAGTGATTGGAAGGTTAGTTTTCAAGAAGCCCTAGTTTTGAGGCAAGTTAAGGAGGGTTTTGTGTTTGAGCATGTTAGGGTGTCATAGAGGCCTAAAAACTTGGAATCTTTGGTTTTGAGTCATTTTAAGAGACTGTTGAAAGTTTCATGGTCGGGATAAAGTTAGAGATGGGTTGCTTTGTAAAAGTAGGCTAATTGAGTAACCTTGAGCGGGGTAGGTGTATTAAAAGTATATGTTGGTCCAAAAAGTCACTATTGGTTTTGGATATGTTGTGTTGGTCCAAAGGGAGGGCATGCTCATATGGTGGAATTTTGTTGAGTTCTTTGAAACCCATTTTGAAGTTGATCTGATATTCATTTGTGAGTCATTTTGAGAAGGTTTCCACCTTCCTTTACATCAGAGTGGTATCAGAGCAGTAAGTAGGTCCTTTAGGGATTGAAAAATCAACAATGGCACCTAAAAATCAATTAGCAAGAGAGTTGGAGGAGTTAAGGGAAATATTGGAAAGGGAGAGAAGGGAAAGAAGAGAACAAGAAGTAGCAAGAGAAAGAGAAGAAAGGAAATGGAGAAGGGAGAGAGAGACCATGCAAGCAAGGATAAATAACCTTGAGAGGAGTAGGAGGAGAGAAGAACAAGAAGACCAAGAAAACAATGATGAAGAAGAAGAGCATGTGAGGGTAAATCAGGAACAACAAGCAGATGAGACAGAGGACCCTGAGGAAAGGAGTTACTGAGATTGTTGAAGGCAGTACAAGGTCATGGAGGAAAGAGTCACATAGATTTTCCTATCTATCAAGGGAAGATGGATAGTGAGGAGGTGTTAGGATGGCTTGATGCCTTAGAGAACTATTTTGAGTTTGAAGAGATGGATGAAGAGAGGAAGGTTAAGTTTTCCAAAACTAAGTTGAGAGGCACAACACTGACATGGTGGACTAGTTTTCAGAATGATAGGATGGCTAGAGGATTGGAAAAAGTCTCTACATGGGCTAGGATGAAGAGTTTGGTTAAGGAACAATTCCTACCATCTGATTACACAATTCATGTGAAGAGGATGAGGCAGAATTTAAGACAAAAGGACATGGATGTGATGTCCTATACTGAGCAATTTCACAAGCTTAGTATTAGAGGAGGTTATGAGGAAGAAGATGAGAAAGTAGCCAGGTATATCAATGGCTTGAGGTATAATCTACAAGATGAGATTGGTTTGCAAATTGCCAAGGACATTAGGAGAATGTTTTCAATTGGCCATTAGAGCTGAGGAAAAGGTGAAGAGGAAGCAAGAAAGATCAAGCAATGGTGGAAGAGGAGGTAGTTCAAACAGGGGCAGAGGTAATAGAGAACAAGGACAAGGCAGCAATGACAAGAGCAACAATGACAAAGGCAAAGAGGTGTTTTCTGATCAAAGAGGTGGATACACTCCTAGAGGAGGAGGCAGATTTGGACAAGGTAGAGGACCATTCATAGGTAGGTGTTTCAATTGCAATGAACTAGGGCATCCTTCCTTCAAGTGTCCTAAATGGGAACAAGTTGATAAGGGAAGAGATAGGAGAGCTAACTTGGTACAAGAAGAAGAAGACAAGAAGGAGGAATCAAAAACATTCATGGCAGACCCTGTGACTGATGGTGAGTTTCTTATGGTCAAGCAAGGAGAAAGACTTCATCAAGAGCCAAAGGTAACTATATTTAAGACTAATTGTCTCAGTCATGGTAAAATATGCAGATTACTCATAGATTCAGGTCACATAGCAATTTAGTTTCAGTTGATATGGTAACCAAGTTAGGGATTGAAACTTTTGATCACCCTACTCCCTACAAGGCCACTTGGGTAACTCAAGGACAACATGTAGAGATTTGTAAGAGGGCTTATGTAGATTTCTCAATTGGATCATATCATGATAGGGTGCTTTGTGATGTCATTCCAATGACTTGTGGTCATATCATCTTGGGGAGACCATGGCAGTATACTAGGCAGACATTGCATGATGGTTTTCACAACACATATTTGGTGCATAAAGATGGTGTTAGATACAAATTAGTGCCTTTTCCTTTGGAGCAGTCAAATGAAAGTTTTATGATCTATTTTGAGAAGATTTTGCAGGTGAATAAGCAGGGTAAGATAGGTAAGACAGGGGAAGATACTGGTTGGAGGAGGAGTGATGAGTTGCAGCAGGGTTGTGGAGCACACAGTCCTAGAAATCAGAATTTGTGGGACTTAGATAGTGTCAAGGTTGGAGACATTGAATGCCCTATAGTTGAGGGTGATAGAGGTGGTGTCCTTTCACAAGGAGTCAGTGGAATGAGGGCAGGAACAGGGCACAAAAATAGATTGAGTTCAAACAGCCAAGAGGACAAACAAATCACTGTTTTGGTTCTCACATGATGAATGACAAGAGTGCAGATTGGCAGAAGAGGAAGAAGTGACTTTGGGAGATTACATGGTTTCATTTGAAGATGCAAACATATGAGAACAAGGAGCTTTTCTGGCAACAAGTTAGATACTTCTTGGGGCAAGAAATTTTTCTTTCTTGGGGAGAATGGTGCAGGAGCACCCAAGCCCTTCAAGGAACACTTCAAAGGTCAGGAGTGTGCAGGGGTCAAGAGGACCTTTCAAAATCAAAACATCAATTATAATCTTTTGAAGCCTATAATGGCTTTTGAAATGGGAAATAACTTGGAAGGAGTCAACTGTCCTAAGGGTCCTGATAAGGACCCTAGGACCAAAATGAAATGTATTTGGACCAATAGTGTCCCAGGGGGTCTAGATAGGTTTATAAAGTTTTAATCATGTCAATAAGGTTGAATAATAATGATTTAATAGTTTGGAAGGGTTTCTAGTTAATAGGAATTAATAGAATAAGAGTTTGGAAATTCAAATTTTCAAAAATCCACCTTTGGTGGGAAGGTGTGTTTAGGTGTTTTAGCAATAGTTAAACATTATTATCAATCCCAAACAGGTTGGATCAGTTGGGGAATGGTTATAAAAAGCCAAAATAATCATTTGTACGGAGGTTGATCAGTTTGTGAAGGTACTGTACGGACTGTTTTTCTGGAAATAAGGAAAAAACAGTTTTCTTGCATTTTTGGAGTCTTTTTGATAAACTACTGATTTCTATTGAGGATATGCTCAGTTGAATGCCTTGGGAACTTGAATTTACATGTTTTTAAACCCTTCTATGTTCTGAAAGCAATAATAAATAGTTTCTTTAAACAATACATCTGACTGTCCTCTAGAAAATTCAGATTTTGCACTCATTTTGTGAGTTTTCATGGATAAATGATCCATTTCATGGAAAGTGGTGACTGTAATCTATGAAATGGATCATTTCTAACATGTATAATACCAATCTAACACTATAATGTGTAGGAGAGATGAATACTATGGTGTACACCAAGATTTGACAGTGAAAAGTGCTTGAAGTTGGACCCTAGGGTGTAGCAGCAGAAGATCTACCTAAAGGAGGGATATGTTTTTGAGTTGGGAATGATTCAATATGTTTCCTAATGGTGTAGAGTCAATGAGAAAGTTCTGGAAGTGATTGGAAGGTTAGTTTTCAAGAAGCCCTAGTTTTGAGGCAAGTTTTGGAGGGTTTTGTGTTTGAGCATGTTAGGGGTGTCATAGAAGCCTAAAAACTTGGAATCTTTGGTTTTGAGACATTTTAAGGGACTGTTGAAAGTTTCATGGTCAGGGGATAAAGTTAGAGAGGGGTTGCTTTGTAAAAGTAGGCTAATTGAGTAGCCTTGAGCAGGGTAGGTGTATTGAAAGTATATGTTGGTCCAAAAGAATCACTATTGGTTTTTGGATATGTTGTGTAGGCCCTAAAAGGGTATCTCAATCCATATTTTATTTGGTAAGTGTTTTGGAAAGCTTGAGTGTAAAGTGGCTTAAACCAGGTTGCATATGCTACAAGGGAGGGCATGCTCATATGGTGGAATTTTGTTGAGTTCTTTGAAACCCATTTTGAAGTTGATCTGATATTCATTTGTGAGTCATTTTGAGAAGGTTTCCACCTTCCTCTACATCATTTTGTAGGTTGAGGGGTTGTTGTAGGTTGAGTACTAGTGCATGCAGAAATGGATATTAATATCATTGAATATGGAATTGGAATTCCACATTGGCTTTGAGTAGACCCCAAAGCTTGAGTACAAGTAGTGATGGTAGGGATAATGTTATTAAGAACAATTGTTGTAGGAGGTGAAGTCATGGGAAATGAAATATGCAAGATCCAACCTAGGATGCAATGATAGACTTCAAAATTACAAAATTGCAATATTCAATAGGTTAGGTTCACCATTAATGATTAGGGGGGAAATAGGGTTTACCAAAATAAAAATGATAGAACACTAATTCTCACCCTAAATCATGTGATTTTGTGTGTGATATGATTCAAATAACAATAAAAAACCTATTATAGAAAATATGAGGGGAGTTTTTAGAGCTTAAAATGATGTGTACCTTGCTATGAGAAGCCTCTTTTTAGGGCACAAAGGACTCATTCTCCTTTAGTGGTGAGTGGTTCCCTATTAGGGTTTCTAAAACTGAGATTTGGGTTTTTGTTCCTTGGTTCCTGCACTCACAAATTTCATGGAACCCCTCAAAAAATTCTCTTGGTTCCATTTTAAATTTTGTAATACTTGGCTTGGACCCTCATTTTTGGCTTAGGGTTGTGTTCCTCATCACTTTTTTAGGATTTGTGTTGCCAAAACTCCTAAAAATTGGTATACAAGTCTACGAAATTTTTTATGTTCTATTTCTACATTGACCTGATGCTCTTGGTCTCTAGTTGTCTAAGTCATCACTTATGCCATTAGAATCATTATTTCCACCAACCCCCTAGGATTATGTTTTTTGGTCACCAAGTGCCTTTTCCATGCTTAATTTTTCCTATAGGTGGGCTTGAATTTCATATTTAATGCATTAAGTCTTAAGTTTTCTTTCCTAAGGGTTAAGTTGTCATTGATCTAGTAGTGACCCCCTTTTTAATGTTAACATTTGTGGCATGTACAGATTTCAATTTTGAGATGATTGTTTGATCATCGCAAGTGAATCTTGACCATTCCCTATGCACCTGTTTCATTTTTTTATTCATTAGAATATTCAAATGGGATGGTGGGTGATTGCCATGTGTCATGTCAGGTAGTTAGACCAGTGCTTCCAAAAGGCTAGTAGGAATAGCTTTGAGAAAGATTAATGGTACACACCGCAACATGTGTATTCATCAAAACTATTCACCACGTGCCCATTCATCTTGTGCATTAAGGTGAAGTGATTGCATAAGCTACCAAGAATTATGAACATGTAGCCTTCATATGGTGGGCTCAATATCCTCTTCTAATTAGCGAATGGTATCAAAAGGAAATCAACAGTGGTCATTGAATGATGTGGCCACATCTTGGTTGTCCCCCATGTGCCTGTTTTTTTTCTTTCTTCATTAAAATAATCACATAGGCTAGCAGGAAAGATGACATCTATCACTCCATGGAGGGGCCCACCAGGTTGTGGAGATGGCATGTGTTTTTTGAGAATAGAGATTGATGGTTGATGGTGGGTGACATGGGTCAATCTTGACCACTCCCCGCCATCCTACGAAGAACCCACTTGTGTGTCATCTTTTTCAATGGGAAAGCAAGGGAATGCCATGTTGAATATTTCAAAGGCTCAGATGGATTCTAGTGGAGATAAGGTGCTACTAAAATATTGGATGAGACTATTCTAAGATAAAACAATGCTAAATTAAAACCAATTTTTGGCCATGCATATGAAATTTGGAAAATATTTTTTATGGTCATCAAATCTGTCAGGTGCTAGTACACATGGGAACGTGAAATTGAAGGAAGAGTACGAGTTGCTATTCTAAAGTTAAATCATGATCACTCCCCACTATCTTACTATGATGAGTTGCAAGTAAATTAATTCCTAAGGGAAAGTGAGTAAATGTGACACGACATGTTTGGTTAAACACTAAATGTGTGATTAATGTGCAACATAAGTGAATGTTTATCTCACTTTATTTTTCTAATTATGGAGAAGCATCAAGCACATGTGTTTAATTTTTTCATAATTAATCATCTTGATTGATTATTTGTTGATTTATCTCAAAGTATGATCAATGGCTAAGTCTCAAAATAAAAGTAATTGATTTCTAGCGCTCTCACACAAGAGTTCTTGAAAAATTAATGTAGATACTCTCCAATTTCTCTATTTAATGAAGATTTCCTGCTTGTTATTCTCACCATTTTCTGTTTGCAAGAATTAAGAGTTTGGGAGTAAGTGTGTGAAGTATTTTTAGTAATTGCAGAATTTGAGCTAGCTATTTTTCTACTTTAAGGGTGTTGTCTTTGTCCTAAGAAAATTTGGTAAGTTGCTCTGTCAAGAAATGGGTAAGGTAAGTGTTTCTGTTAGTGTTGTCTGAAGCTCCAAGGGACTCAAACCTCTTAAGTCTTAGGGCAACTCTCCCCATAATGAACAAGATATGCCTGAAGTCCTTGTGACTCCAAAGAAGAAAACAAGAGCTATCAAGAAGTCTGCACAAGGTTTTCTCAAGCCTTCTTATCATCTAAGAAGTTGAATGGTCTTACAGGAATTGGTCAAGGGTAAGGAGAAGAAAATTGACAAGCTTGAGAGGGAAGCTACGATAAGGAATAAGTATAATCGAGCTTATGTATGACATGATCATTCTCCCATTGAAGTCTCAGATGATTCTTCTGACAATGGAGCTGAAACTGATTCAAGTTACCACCAGTATCTCATGGCCATGACTGGTTTGATTGATTCTAAGGACAAGGTGGTTATGGCTATTCCACTTTCAATAAGGACACTGAGTGGGTGTACTTATTTTGTTGATGACAAGGCAAAGTAGCACCCTATTCCCTTTTTGAGCTAGTGCCCAGTTTTTGGTCCTTTGTGCTAACTTGCTTTCTTTGGCTAGTGTGTTGTGATGTGGGTATCTATTTATTTGTTCCTTCGATGTTGATGGTGACATTTCTTGGTTTGGTGTGAACTTGCATGTTTTTGATGTTGTGACGATGACGCCTTTTGAAGAATGGTGGGTCTTCTTTGACTAATGATTTTTTGGAGTTTTGCTTTTTTTCTTTCCCCTGTCCTACAAATGATTGTTTATAACTAATTAGGGAATATTTTAACATTCTAGTGAAATTCAGTTTGAAATGAAGTTGAAATGTAGGTGTAATTCAAGCTGATGCTTATTGATCCCTTGTCTTATAAAAGGGATTTCAAGGCTGATTACAATGGGGGTTAGTGAGTAGTTTTCTTTGAAGGGGTTATACACAGAAAAAAATGGATACTGAACTCTCTGGTAATATGTTTTAGGTATAAATTTATTCAATATGTATATGGTTATTTGATAATAACAATGATAATACATATAGTAGAATAGTATAATGTTTCTACATGTTACTCTCCTATGTACAGGTTATACAAACTATGAATAATATCATCAATGGTTATCTTATTTGTCTATGTTGGTTTCCAATAGATTTATTGTTTTATTCTTGCTCATTATTTCAATGAATGGATGCAAATGCTTGAATATAACATTGGATTTGAAATAAGTCATGTATGAGGATGCTAGTAAAAAGTAAATGGTGGAGATGATAAGTGGGAATATTGTAACACAATATTTTCAAGGCTTTGGGTATTGTCATATATAAAATTGTTATCTAAGCATGTGGGTATTTTGGTTGACTTTGTTCCAAGAGTATAGCACTAGTTTGGCATAGTAATTATACTTCAATTGTGGTTACCATTTCAACATCTGATCAAAAAATTAAAATCAACTTACTTATCAATCTTTTTTCTAGGTGTTTGTGAAACTTAATGAATTACATTTTCTCTTGTTTGAGTTAGGCACTACCATAAATGTCAGCCAAATCTTTAGGGTATTGTGTGTATTAAATAGTATTTAGGATTACCCTCCTGGGTTTCATAGAGCCCGAAGTGAAGAAGTAAAGGCATAAGAATCCTTACCATTACTAATAATTGAATTTTGGAAAATTCAAAGGTATGTGGTATGAATAAGTTTGGTTCATAAAAAATAACCAATAGAAATGGTGACTCTGCTGGGGAGAACTTTGGAATTTGGTTGCATAATGTCTTGTCAAAGAGTCATTAAAATCTTGAAATATTTTTGTGACCAAAGATTTAAATTTCTGGAGCCTTATTTTCTCATCTGAGTCACCAATAGAAATGGAAACTTTGTTGGGGACTTATTTGAGAAAATTTTTATACAAGATCATTTTTCCTTGATAGAGTCATGAAGGTTCTAAACTAAATTTCTCACTAAAAGTGGGTGGCAACTCCAAAGAATTCTATGCCAGTGAAAATTGTTTGAGGAAAATGAAGCTTAAAGTGAAATCAAATAGTGAAAGAAACTTCATATTTTTTAAGTTTGATCCTCTACAAAGGAGGTGGCAACTCTATGCAAAGAACTTGATAAAGCATAATTTAGAGTATTTGCAAATATATCCAAGTATTTTCCCATGTTTTGGTTTGCAAGAAGAAATAAATTTGTATGAAAGACATTTTTAGAGATGTGGAAGAAATACTTTGTTCCCTATTAAGTGAATTAAGCACTAGGGAAGGAATAGTGGTGGTTATTTTACATAATTTTGAGGTGAAATTTGTAATATCTAAATTGGGTGGAAGAAGTATGCTTATTTCTAATATTTTCCTTTTAGAAATATTTTATGCTATGCATGAGTATATTTGAGCCAGGTGCATCTTTATAATCATGATGAGGCAGTTTCTCATCAACTATGAAGTTGAAATTTGAAGATTCAATAAAGATATAAGAGAAATGTATCATTCTCTTGTATTTCCTTATGGAACATCAAGTAAAAGCATGTCGGGTATGCAACTCGTATCGTTCCCTCAAAGAAGTTCTCTATTGAGAGATATAAGCCATTAAGTTTTGGTGGTACTAAAGGATTCCCTAACAAGATTCCTAATGATATTAGGAAACATTTACCAAAATTTACAGGTTAAAATTCTAAGCTAGCTTCCAAACACCTAAATGCATTCATAGATTTGATGGGTGATTTTGAGATAAACCATGAGGATTTTTTCATGAAGTTTTTTGCTCAGTCATTAAAAGAGGATGCCTGAGACATGTACTCATATTTACTAGGAGGATATGTTCTATAGCTTCATGGGATGATTTCATGATAGAATTTGTGGAACAATTTGGTGAGAGGATCAATCCAAATTTAATAAGAAAAATATTTAGGGAAATCCAACAAGATGAAGAAGAGTTGGTTCCTTCAATTAACCTCAGATTTATGAAAGCAGTAAAAGATATTCCTGAATACTTGAGACCTAGTGATGCAAAGTGTTTGGTTGTGTATCTTGGTGCTTTTGACAATAAGATTAGTTATTTGATAAGGGATAAGGAGCCTACAACATTACAACATGCATACCATATTGCTATGGATATTGAAAACAATATGAAATACTCAATGATGAAGGGATATATGGCTACAAGTGTTTGTTGTCCAGATATACATCATAAAATTGAAATCAATAAGGATGAAAAGGATGATCAATGTTATGATATTTTTGATGTCTCATTTTGTCCACCCTCACAGCATATTGATCATGAACAAATTTAGAATACACTTCAACAATGTTTAAGTAATGATGATTAGGATTTGTCAATTCAAAGGCTATCTAACATGAAGAGATATAAGGAGGAATCACCACATGAGTTGTTAAAAAGGTTTTTGGATTCCTTGTTAGAAATGCCTAAAAGGTTATGGCCTGAAGATTCAATATGCATAGACATATTCTATGAAATTAATGAGCCAGGGCTCAGTTCCTTGCCCAAGGAATTGAAACCTTAGTATTTTGATTAGATAATTGTGATGGAACCCCTCAAAATTTTTCTCTTGGTTCCATTTTAAATTTTGTAAATACTTATCTTGGACCCTCGTTTTTGGCTTAGGGTTATGTTCCTCATCATTTTTTAGGGTTCTTGTTGCTAAAAACTTTCAAAATTAACCTTCGAGCCTAAAAAACCCTTGGTTGTTCTAATTTTGCATTGACCTATTGCTCCCAGTATTTGGTCGTTCAAGTTACCTCTTATGCTATTGAAATCATTGTTTTCACTGGCCCCCTAGGTCTAGGTTTGTCGGTCACCAAGTGCCTTTTCAACATTCAATTTTTCCTGTGGTCAAGTTTCATTTTTATTTTTCTAATGACTTAAGTCTTAAGTATTCATTCCTAAGAGTTTGGTTCCTATCAGCCTAGTAATAGCCCCCTATTTTAAATAAATTTTGTGGCATGTGAGAAATTTGGTTTTTACACTAGGTGTTAGATCATCGCAGGCTTATCGCCATCATTCCCTGTGCACCTGAGAATTTTAATTCCTTATTATTTTATTCACACAGGTTTTCAGGAGTTATCCATGTGTCTTATGCATTGGCATGCCCAGTCCCCTTGGTAAAGATAATTGGTACCATTTGAAGAAGATCAATGTTTGTCATTAGGTAATGTGGCTACATCTTGGCCACTCCTCCTGTGCCTGTGTTTTTTTATTTTATATTATTTTAAACACATAGGCTAGTGGGCGATGGCCACATGTCATGTCTAATGGTTAGACCATTTAATTATGAAGGATCAGTAGGTAGAGCTTTGCAAGGATCAAATGACCAATGTAGCAACACGTGGTTTCATCTGGGCCATTCCTTGTGCTCCTGTTTGTTTTAGGCATTAAGGAGAAATGATCACATGGGCTAGTGGGTGTTGGACACAAGTCATTTTTTATGGGACTCACCAAGCTTTGGAGATGGTATTTGTTTCTAGAGAATAGAGATTGAAGGTAGATAGCAGTTGACATGGGTCAATCCTGACCACTCCTTGCCATCTTGTGAATGACCCACTTTTGTCCCTTTTTTTTCAACGAGAAAGCAAGTGAATGCCACATGGAATATTTCAAAGGCCCATATGGATTCTAGTAGAGATAAGGTCATGCTAGAATATTGTTCAAGACTATTCTAAGAGAAAAACGATGCTAAATTAGAATTGATTCGTGGGCACACATATGAAATTTGGGAAGTATTTTTATGGCCGTCAATTTTTTTAGGTGTTGGTACATGTGGGAAGGTGAAATTGAAGTAAGGTAGAGTATGGGCTGATATTATGAAGTTAAATCATGATCGATCCCCATTTGCTTACTGTGATGAATTGCAACTAAATTAATTCCCACGGATGAGTGGGTAAATGTGACTCGACGGGTTTGGTTAAACATTAAACATGTGATTAATGTGAAAACTAAGTGAATGTTTATCTCACTTGAGATTTTTTATTGTTGAGAAGCATCAAGTTCATGCGTTTAACTTTGTCATAATTAATCATCCTAATTTATTATCTGTTGATTCATCTGAAGGTATGATCGATGACCGAGGTTCAAAATCAGGGTAATTGATTGCTAGTGCTCTCACACAAGCTTTCTTGGAAAATTAATACAAACACTCTCTAGTTTCTCTATTTAATGAAGATCACCTGCTTATTATTCTCTAGTAAGTTTGTAAAGTGTTCTTAAGTAAATGTAGACACTCTCTAGTAAGTGTGTAAAGTGGTCTTAAGTAAATGCAAAATTTGAGCTTGTTATTTCTAAATTGGGTGGTGTCTTTTTCCTAAGAAAATTTGATCAGTTGTTTAGTTAAGACATGGATAAGGTAAATGTGTATGTCAACTCAATCTAAAGGTCCAAGAGACTCAACCCTCTTGAGTTTCAGGGTGATTCTCCATAGAGTGAACTAGATATGCTTGAAGTCCCTGTGACTCCATAACAAAAAACAAGAGTTGTCAAGAAGTTTCCACAGGGTGTTCTCAAGTGTGCTTATCATTTGAGAAGTTGAATTAACTTGGGGGAATTTTTCAAGGGTAAGGAGAAGAAAATTGATAGGCCTAAGAGGGAAGCTGTGAGCAAGAATAAGTATCACTGGGCTTATATGGGATACCATCATTATCCCATTGAAGTCCTGGATGATTCTTTTGACAATAGAGTTGAAACTGATTCAGGTTACTACCAATATCTCATGGCCATGACTAATTTGATTGATTCTAAGGATGAGGTGGTGATGGATGCTCCACTTTCAATAAGGACACCAAGCAGGTGTACTTATTTTTTTGTTGACAAGGAAAAGTAGCCCCCCATTCCCTTTCTCAGCTAGTGCTCAATTTTTGGTCCTTTGTGGACATTCGCTTTCTTTGGTTGGTGTGTTGTGATGCGGGTCTCTATTTATTTGTGGCTTTAGTGTTGATGGTGACATTTCTCGGTTCAGTGTGAACTAACATTTTTTTGATGTTGTGATGGAAATGCCTTTTTGAAGTTTTTCTTTTTTCCTACCTTTGTCCTACAAATGATTTCTTGTAATTGATTGGGGAATATTTTCACTTTCTGGTGAAATTCATTTTGAAATGAAATTGAAATGTAGGTGTAATTCATCCTGATGCTTGTTGCTCCCTTGTCTTATAAAAGGGATTTCAAGGCTGATTACAGGGGAGATTAGTAGGTAGTTTTCTTTGAAGGGGTTATACATAGAGGAAAAAATGGATACTAAAATTTCTAGTAAAATTTTTTAGGGATAAAGTCATTCAATATGTATATGGTTCTTTGGTAATGACAATGATAATAATTTTAGCAAAATAGTATAAAGTTTCTACATGTTACTCTCCTATGTACAGGTTCTACAAAATATGAATAATATAATCAATGGTTATCTTATTTGTCTTTGTTGTTTTCCAATAGATGTACTACTCTATTCTTGCCCATTAATTCAATGAATGAATGTAAATGCTTAAATATAACAGTGGGTTTGAAATAAGTCATGTATGAGGATGCTAGTAAGAAGTAAATTGTGGAGATGGTAGATGGGAATATTGTAATGCAATATTTCAAGGCATCAGGTATTGTCAAGTATAAAATTGTTATCTGATCATATGGGTATCTGGTTTGACTCTGTTCTAAGAATATGGCATTGGTTTAGCAAAGTAATTATATTTAAATTGTGGTGACCAATTCAACAGTTGATCATAAAATTAAAATCAACTTACTTGTCAATCTTTGTTGGCTATGTGTAAAACTTAATAAAATATATTTTCTCTTTTTTAAGTTAGGCACACACTAGTATTTGTAAACATGGTATTTAGGATTATCCTCCTAGGTTTCACATAGCCAGAAGTGGAGAAGTGAAGGCCTAAAACCCCTAACTTATGTGTTGGCCAATCCTTACCCTTACTGATAATTGAGTTCTGGTAAGTTCATAGGTATGTGGTAAGAATAAGTTTGGTTCTTAAAAAATCACCAATAGAAATGGAAACTCTACTAGGGAACTATTTGAGAAAACCTTTATAGTAGATCATTTTTCCTTGATAGAGTCATGAAGGTTCTAAAATAAAATTCTCAATAAAAGTGGGTGGCAACTTCGAAGAACTTTGTGCCAGTGAAAATTGTTTGAGGAAAAGGAAGCTCAAAAAAAAATCAACTGGTGAAAGAAACCCCATCTTGTTGAAATTTGATCCTCTACAAAGGAGGTGGCAACTCTATGCAAAGAACTTGACAAAGAATAATTCAAAATTTCTGCAAATATGTCTAGGTATTTTCCCCTATTTTGATTTGCAAGAATAAATAAAATTGTATGAAATCCATTTTTAGAGCCATGGAAGAAATACTTTGTTCCCAATTAAGTGAGTTAGAGCATTAGGGAAGGGAATAGTGTTGATTATTTTACATACTTTTGAGATGAAATTTGTAGTATCCAAATGGGATGGAAGAAGTATGCTTATTTCTAAAATTTTCCTTTTAGAAAGATTTAAGGAATGCATATATTTGTAATCATGATAAGGTTAATATTTGAAGATTGAATAAACACACAAGATAATTGTATCATTCCCCTATATTTCCTAGTAGAACATCAAGTATAAGTATGATGGGTATGAAACTCCTATCATTCCCTTAAAAAAAAATTCTATTAAGAGATATAAGCCATTAAGTTTTTGTGGTATTAAAGGTTTCCCTAACAAGGTTCCTACTGATATTAGGAAAAATTTACCAAAATTTATAGGGAAAAATTTTGAGCTAGCTTCTAGACACCTAAATGCATTCATAGATTTGATGGGTGATTTTGAGATAAACCATGAGGATGTTGGCATGAAGTTGTTTGCTCAATCATTGAAAGAGGATGCCAGAGATTGGTACTCATATTTACCAAAATGTTCTATAGCTTCATGGGATGATTTTATGATAGCATTTGTGGAATAATTTGGTGAAAGAATCAGTCCAAATTAGATAAGAGAAAGATTTAGGGAGATTCAACAAGATGAAGAAGAGTTGGTTCCTTCTTTTAACCTCAAATTTATGAAAGTAGTAAAATATATTCTCGAATACTTGAAACCTAGTGATGCAAAGTGTTCAATTTCGTATCTTGGTGCTTTTGATAGTAATATGAGTTATTTAATAATGGATAAGGAACCTACAACATTGCAACAGGAATTTCATATTGCTACGGATATTGAAAACACTATGAAATACTCAATAATGAAGGGATATATGGTTGCAAGTGTTTATTGTCTAGATACACATCATAAAGATGAAATAAATAAGGATGAAAAGTATGATCAATGTGATGATATTTTTGATGTCTCATTTTGTCCATTCTCACAACATATTGATCATGAAAAAATTTAGAATAGACTTCAACAATATTCAAATGATGATGATCAAGAGTTGTTAATTCAAAGATTAACTAGCATAAAGAGATATAAGGAGGAATGACCATATAAGTTGTTAGTAAGGTTTTTGGATTCCTTGCTAGAAACGTGTAAAATGTTACAACTTGGAGATTCAATATGCATAGACATATTCTTTGATATTTATGAGCTAGGGCTCATTAACTTGCCCAAGGAATTGAAACCTTCAGATTTTGATAAAATAATTGATTAGATCAGAATTGATGAGGAAGCCAAACATGACTATGAACAAAAAATGAGGTCTCAAACTAGCAAGGGTGCTAACCTTATTGACAAAGATCAAGAGTTTTACCAAGGAATGGATAAGGATGCTTCTGAGAATGAATGTCTACATAGTAGTACAAATGATGATATTGTTATATTTGTAAATACTACTAATATACTTTTAAAGGTTGATAACCAAGGTAGTCAAGATGAGAATTCAGGCTACTTTCATGAGAAATATTAACCTTTTTGCGAGGAAAACTTGAAGGCATCCTTCTTGCTCGAGGAATATGACTATGTCAATTCTCATAAAAATTTTCCCTCACCAGTAGATGAAAAGGGTGCATCTGATGCATACTTACAATAGAATTCAACTATTTCAGGATTAGAACATTTTGATGATATGATTGGTGCTGAATTTGAAGACAAGAATGTCTATACTCAAAATATAAGGCCTAAATTTAAGGATGGGATTGATAATGCTAGTTAGCAAGGTCCTATTTCTAAATACCTATATGAAGTAGAGATGGGATGTATAGATTTTATGATAGAGATGGACATGATTTTTCTTAGCCAAAGTCCTATTGAGGGAGGAAATGAAAAAAAATATACTTGGTGGAACAAAAGCTATGTTCAAGTTGCCATCAGTCCTACACATATGATTCAATAAACCTATCACTTAAAGGTGAATAACCTATTACTAATCATGTCAATTTTGAAATAGTTGATCCATTTTTTGAAACATTTTGTTTCAAACTAAACAAATATAATTGGAAAGAAGAATCAAATTGTGTCAGTGATCCTGAAATATAAATTTTATTTGATGTTTGGGATGATATGAATAATGCCCTTTATGGGAATGATCTTGCTTTAAGTGAAAGTAACAGTGTTATATAATATGAGAAATTATCTCTTTAGGAAAATGGAGCATTAGGCAGCATAATTCATTTATATTTCTCTGATTAATATGAACACCAAATTCAACAAGAGCCTACATATGAATTTTTTTTATTCATTACATAAAATGAATTTGATATTTTCCCTTATAAAGTAGTGATCAAATATATTATGAATGTTTCATTTTCCCTATTTAGTTAGATGAGCATTTGGTGGAATACAGTTGCAAGTTAAGTTAGATAGAATACTCCATTAATCATGTGTTTCAGTTAATGATTAACCAAAATTCATAGTTTGACATAAATAAGAGTAAAAATGATATGTTTATAATAGATAGGTCTAGTGATAGAGGCATGATTAGGGGATGAGAAACTCATGAGAATATTTTCAGCCTTAGCTTGATATAGACAGTGGCAAATAAGGTTTTTGATAGAGGCAAGTATCATCCCAAAGTTTAGTGGCCTGGGGCCACCAAGTAAAATTGAAGCTTGGTTAAAATGAAAGGTGCATATTGATAATTTTCACCTTAGGGGAAGGCTTCAGAGAACATGGAGATTGGATCTCCTAGTTTATCTTTTTATGGCCTATGTAAAAATTGTATATATGTTGGTTCTCCTAGTTTTGTCTTCTATGCTTGGTCAACTTCACCCATGATTCTGGGATCTCACCATACCTGCGAGAGGCATGTATCCCCAGCTGGAGCCACTGATAGAACCCCTCAAAAATTTTCTCTTGGTTCCATTTTAAATTATGCAAATACTTGGCTTGGATCCTCATTTTTGGCTTAGGGTTATGTTGCTCATCATTGTTTTAGGGTTCTTGTTGCTAAAACCTTTCAAAATTAACCTTTGATCCTAGAAAACCCTTGGTCATTCTAATTTTGCATTGACTTGTTGCAACCAGTATCCGATCATTCAAGTTACCTCTTATGCCATTGAAATTTTTGTTTTCACCAGCCCCCTCAGTCTAGGTTTGTCGGTCACCAAGTGTCTTTTTCAGCATTCAATTTTTCTTATGGTTGGGTTTGATTTTTATTTTTTTTAATGACTTAAGTATTAAGTCTTTGTTCCTAAGGGTTTAGTTCCCATCGGCCTAATAATAGCCCCCTATTTTAAATAAATTTTGTGGCATGTGTAAAATTTGGTTTTTACGTTGGCCATTAGATCATCATGGGTTGATCACCACCATATATTATAATAGCCCCCTCTTTTAAATAAAATGTATATTATTCTGAATCTGAAGTCCATTTAACATGACTAAGGGGAAACTAATGACCCTAAATACTCCACATGGAAGTAAAAGAAAACCCTAACACTCCATCCTTTTGATAGTGACCCTCTTTTATTTTCAGTGTTTGTTTTGGGATCTAAGTTTCATCTATTTTATTGTTCTTCATTGTGTTCCCCTGCACATGTTTGAGGTAGATGGAGGGATGGTGTGGATATGAATGCCACCAAATTTACTCCCCCATTCCACACTACAATTTTTGTTTTGTTTTGTATATTACTTACTAGTGATGGAATTTATAGGTGTAGAGAAGGGGGACTAGCTACTTCAAGACTCTAGGTCATGGGAGATTCTTAAACAAGAGGCTACCCTAAAATCCTCAAGCTTTCCCAAGTGAATTGAAAAGGCTAAGACGTTAAGGCTGAAAAGGAAGATTAATTTGGGTACTACTATCCTTTTGTTAAACTAAATGTTTCATGAGGTTAGAAGAGTTGATTTTGAGGGTTCAATCCACTTCCTAGATAGCTCACCACCTTAGGATGATGGTGTAGACTATGGACTCCAATGCAATGTGCTAGCATCTTAGATGTGCACTAGAATTTTTAGAACATAAGGTCTTAGGAACAAATTAAAACACAACAAAATCAACTAACTTCATAAGTGCTAAGGTTTAATAAGTAGTATGACAAAATATTCAAAAAGTGCAGAACCCAACTATAACAAGAAGAATACTATTCCTAAGTAAGCTAGAATTGAAAATGAGAAGGTGAGAAACATGAACCTTTCTACCCAAAAGTTGAATCTTCAAAGAGCTCCACATGAGAAAACCTACACACATAAGACCAAGAAAAATGTTGGGGCTATTTTTGGAGGACTACCATAGTCAATCTCCAACTTTGGTGTTTCCACCTCCACAGACAACTAGATAGCAACAATATATAGAAAATGATGTAGAAATAGGAAGGAAATAACACTAAGAGGAATCACCAAAAACAAGTATGCTACACAAAAAGTACTCAAAGTGATGAAAATGGAAATGGAAATGAATAATGTCACCTTCAAACTTATGTGCACTCAAGGTAAGTAGTCAAAAGAAATATCTTGTAAGTCCTCCAACAACAACATTGTTACAACAAGCAAAGTGTAGGAGCCATGAAACAACATCTTGTAGCTATAAATGAGGGATGTAGAAGCTTTAAAGTGTGAGAGTGAAGCCAAGAGAGTGAAGTAGAATGCTCAAGAGTCCAAGAAGTGTCAAGAAGGAATGAAAGAATGGAGAGATATAATATTTGAATGGAAAAAAGGAGGCAAGAGACCTATTTCTCATCAGTCAAGGGAGGTAGAGATGTTACACTTTTTCATGAATGGAAAAGAGCAACTCCTTTGCAAATTCTAGAGGCATGAATCATGTTAGGATGATAATGCAATGCATAGATGTCCATGTAGTGTGCACATGTCCCCAATATGATTTCTCCATCGATGCTAAAATGAGTCACCAAGTGAATGGAAAAGGTGTGGTGGATGTGAATTTGCATCATCAGACTTTTGTTTTCTAAGGTAAGGGTAACGTAAATGGGGAATTTTCTTGGGGGTACAAATTTTATCCATTACACTTTTCCCCCACTTTAGCGAGCATGCATGTTGGTGCGAATGTGAGGTAAAGTAGAAAGAAGTTGAAGAGAATATACTTGAATTATCGAGGAGGTAGATCTTTGATCTAGCACACCCAAACATATAGGAGGTAGCTCTATAGGTGCTCGATCCCATAGGGTAACTTTGATACGAAAGAGAGAGAGATGGATCCATAGGTACTCGGTCTTGCAGAAGGTGAATAAAGGCTCTACAGGTGCTTGATCACATAGAAGATGAACAAAGGCCCTATAGGCGATCAATCCTATAGAGAGAAAGTGCTTCATAGGTTCTCAGTCCTACGAAAGGGGGCATCACAGGTTTTCAGTCCTATGGGGCTTAATGCAAAAGGAATCCTTAGGTGCTTGATCCTAATGAGTTTGATGCAAAGTCCCTTGTAGGTGCTCAATCCTACAAGGATAGATTGACAAGGTGCTCAATCCTCCAAGCTTGATTGTAAAAACAACTTTATAGGTACTCTCAATCCTGCAAAGCAACACGTTGAGCTGCAGACAAAACATGTTAGGTAGAAAAATTCATTCAAATAGGCAAGCATATCACAAAATAAGAAATTGAAGGAAGAGTTTTCAAAGGGTCCCTCAGAAACCCTTCAATATATAAAGGGGCTCATCTAGAAGGACACTCTAATTAAATCATGAATTATTTTTGCAAATGATTCTATCATCAAGGAATCCAATAAAAATAATTCACTTTTGAAAGAAAGATCTCACTTAGGAAATCCTTGTTGAAGGATGTGATTTAAAAAAAAATGCAAAATTTTTAATAAGGGATTCTTTGACCACAAAATTCACCTAATTAATAATTAGAGAAGTATTAGCCCCCCTTAGGATGGTGCATGCAAATCTAAGGAGCACATGGCATCTTGAGGAAAGGAAGAAAATATAGTGATGTTGTGGCCCATAAGAAATAGAGAGATGTAAATGTGGAAATATTGTCATGCACATGAGGGAAAACACATAAGGACCACAAAATCACAAAACAAGAAAAAAGAGAGGCAAGCAAAGATAAAGGAAACAAGGGACAAGCAAAGATAAAGAAATTAAGAGACTAGGGGATCTAGGAGTTCGGGGTTATATTAGTTCCTATAGGTAACCTGTAATATATATGCGAATGAAAGATCATCAATCCTCAAAGTTTCCATATTAGAAGAAAAGCACATGAAGAAAAAGTAAAAACAAAAATTGGGTCAACATGGAAGAGGGCCTAAATGCTCCAACACTTTGCATCACCCCTGATTATCGAAAATCAAATTTACAATATATAAAAGAAGAATGAAACATAAAGAAGTTCACTTCAGAATTTCACTCCTATATCCAAGCACATACGAGTGTGACGAGGGTCCTCTAGGAACAAATTAAAAAAAGGATGGGGGAAACAAAACACTCACACAAATCTAATCTACACATAAAAAATAGGTTATCCCCTAGTCCTCATCAACCAAGAGGTCATTGTTCTCTCAATCTAGATCATTATATCATGAGGGCGGATGAGCCTCAAAGGGTGGGATAGCGAGGAAAATACCCCCTGACTCTCCTATGAAAAGGTTCAAATAAGAAGGCCCTCAAGGTCTTCTTCATCAAGCTCTTGTGAGGTGAAATCCATCGACCTCACAAAGATCATTGATAGAGTCAGGACATCATCCATCAAGTTAAACATGCACTTCATAGGAGTGCCATGTGTTGACTAGGCACAAGAAGAAGGAGGCACTTGAGATCCACCATCAAACTCATCAAGAGGAATGGTGAAAAAATCAAGAGATGTTGGCGTGCCTCCATCACAAGGATGGGGTAGGCCAAAGAAAAAATCCCTTCTAAAAAAGGTGATCCCATCTTTTGATCTCCATTGGAAGTGAGTTCATCCTCCAACTTACGCTTTAGTAGAGGGTGCAAAATCCCCACAGAAGGATCATAATGTGAGGAGAAAGAGGACAAGATTTCACTAGACAACACCATGGTGTTTAGCATGTGCGGGGGCCAAAAAATGGAGGGAGGTACAAAAGGGACATCAGAAGAGGGCATTCCACCAAGGGAGTGATGAAAACCTACAACTTTTTGGGGTGAGGGTTATTAGCATTCGTGAAAGGAGCCAAAAGTAAGACTGAGGAAAGTGGAATTGAAGTAGAAGGAGAAAAAGAGGGAGGCACAACAAGAGATGTTGATATAGGAAATATTGTCTCCCCTTCTTTCTTCTACAAGGTAGCCTATTCAACAACTAGAGCCTTTATTTA
The DNA here is from genome assembly GCA_007258455.2 of Sequoia sempervirens. Lineage (NCBI taxonomy): Eukaryota > Viridiplantae > Streptophyta > Pinopsida > Cupressales > Cupressaceae > Sequoia > Sequoia sempervirens. The sequence continues at coordinate 706,206,076 of VDFB02058242.1, read as the reverse complement.
GTGCTTACGCTCACGTGCAAGCCAATTTCATCAACTCTAAGAACTAGAAGTTGTTGCTTCAGAAGGAACAAGAGACTCCTATTTTTCCATAGGCATGTTCTCCACAACTATTGTTGGTGGAAGGGTAGCATCTTGGATAGGAGCAATAGTTGGAAGTGCAGGAGTCAAAACAATAATAGGTGGAGAAGACCTAGGTGCCACAATAACGGGCCCCTTCCCATTCACTTCTTAAGGGGAAAGAGTGGTAGGTGGGTGTGAATGTTGAGATACAAGAAAAAATTCATAAGGGCCCTTCCCCTTGCCATAAACAATAGGCCTAGGCACCATGGGAAATATTGGAAGCTCAAACACCTGACGCTTAGATTTTTGCCTAGAAGGCACCATCAAGCTCCCCATGTAGGGCATGGGAGTAGGATTTGAAGGTGTCATAGTAGGGCAAGAAGTGAAAGTGGATGGACCAGTAGAAGAAGAGGAAAGCTCTTGGGTAGGTCACTTTCACCATCATGCCTCGAATCTTATATTTGACTTAGGCATTATAAAACAAGTCTATTCTTGAGGGAATTAGACTAATCAAGGTGGGCCAAAAATGATCCAATGAGTAGCCCCCACATGACACTAGAGGTTTGTATTTTGTGTCATGCATAACATGCACAAAGACCTCATGAGAAAAATTAGGACATTTATGAATAACTAAAGTGATTCCATTCATGGAAACTAATCACATGTGAGATTCTTAGTTTCACCTTGAACAAATCTAACTCTAAAATAACACCAAAAATTGTATTTATAGCCTTGGGCCCTACCAAAACTTAAAGGGTGATAGAATCAAGAGGAGGGACCAAGAGTCCCTCATGTGTACATATTTTAGTCTTCAACTTCTCATATTCCTCCCTATGCAAAAATTTTATTAGCATATTCTTGTCTATTATAACATTCACACGACTCATAGGGTTGACTAGGACACCATTTATGATGTTCTTGTTGGTGTGAGAGGGAATGTACAAGGGGAAACTCTTTATTTGTAGGTTGATCCTGCAATGTAAAAGTTATATTTGGTGACCCATTTTCAAGCTCAACAAGAGGAAGGCATGTAAATGAAACCATATTTGTGTACTCTGATGAAATAAGCTTAGTCAAACTTGAAGGTTCAATAACTAAGTTCTTAAAATGAGATGGAAATGGGTCGATGTAAATTTGTAATTAACTATTCACCTTTACCATAGACTTGTTAGAATTTTTCTTTTTCCTATCAAGGTGGATGGTACCATCATCAATGAAATCTTGAATGTGGAAACATACATTCTGGATCTCCCTTACCAACATATTTTTGAAACTTTGAAATCTCCATCCCCTGGGGGATAGGAGTATCTAGAATCACTATTGACAAAGTACTATGATGGAAAAAGGGTTGAAATATGGGCTAAGAGGTGGCCTAGGACAATTTTGTTAGTTGGTTTTGCATTTGGCCCATGTTTTACAACAAGGAATTCAAAACAGGGTCAGACAATGAGAGAGGACTAGTGGAACCACCAACAAAACCACCATGACTACTAGACCCACCAATCTCCTTTCTAGTAGGAGCCCCACCAACCAAGCTAACACTAGCGTTGGGATTACTATCAAGATCATTAGGGGTAGCAAAGCTAAATCACAAAGGGACCTTATTTACTTTGATGATGGGATGCACTTTAGGAGCATAAATGGAAAGGCATGTTTTAGACATGTTCACTAACACCCTAGGCATTGATATTTATATCTATATCTCAGTGATCTCAGGCCCAGGTCCTTTGATAACACTCGATCTAGGGTTGTTTGATAGGACATGAGTTTTCATTATGTTGGTAAGGCCTTGAAGGAGTTCTAGACCTACCTAGTCCTTATCCAACATATTTCTAATCTTATTAACCACCTTATCAACCCTAGTCTTAATATTTTCCTTCCCCAAATAGTTCCTGAACTCTAGAAGCCTTCGATGTAGAGAAATGAGTTGATCTACAAGAATCACGATAGCTTCATCTTCCTCCATAGATGAGCTTATAGGAGAAATAGGAGTAGGGACATGTGTGGTTTCTCCAAATAAATTTGTATCTGTTCTTGAAACCATCTCATCAAAAGTAGGAGTCATGGTGACCTTCATAAAATCCATCTCTAAGTTTCACACACTTCTTCTAACAACATTCTTGGAGGTCATAGACTGAGTTGTAAAGCTCATAAAGCCTTACAATGCACAAGTTTATAAAATAGCTCAAACAAGAGAAGAAGTCTTGAAACAAGGAAAAAAATTCAAGAGGTTCACATCAAATTCACCAAAATGTAGAGAAGGGGAACTAGTTACTTCAGGACTCTAGGTCACAAGAGAGTCCTAAATGATAGGCTTCCCTAAACTGCCTCAAGTTTTACTAGGTGAATTGAAATGGTTAAGACGTTAAGGATGGAAAGGAAGAGAAATATAGGCAATACTATCATTTTGTTAAACTAAATGTTTCATGAGGCTAGGAGAGCTAACTTTGAAGGTTCAATCCACTACCTAGACAACTCACTACCTGAGGATGACAGTGTGGACTGCGGACTCTATTATGATGTGTTCGTGTCTTAGATGTGCATTGGTATCCTTACGGACAAAAGGTTTTAGGAACAGATTAAAAAACCAAAAAATCAACTAACTTCCTAACTCCTAAGGTTTTATACTATGATAGAATATTCAAAAAGTGAAGAACCAAAGTACAACAAGAAGAATACTGTTCCTAAGCTATGCTAGAATTGACAAGGAGAAGGTTAGAAAAGTGGACCTTTCTACCCAAAATTTGAATCTTCAAAGAGCTCCATGTGATAAAACTTACACACACAAGACCAAGGAAAATATTGGGGCTATTTTTAGAGGACTACCTCAGTTAGTCCTCTAGTTTGATGTTTGCACATCTAGGGATAGCCAACTAGCAACAATATATAAAAAATGATGTATAAATACAAAGGAAATAACACTAAGAGGAATCACCAACAACAAGTATGCTACACAAAATACTTAAAGTGATGAAAATGGAAATGAAAATGAATAGTGTCACCTCCACACCCATGATCACTCAAGAAAATTAGTGGACGGAGAGAGCTTGCAAGTCCTCCAATAGCAACATTGTCACAACAAGCAGAGTGTAGGAGCCAAGAACCAATAGCTTGCAGCCACAAATGAGTGTTGTAGAATCTTAAAAGTGTGAGAGTGAAGCTAAGACAATGAAGTAGAATTCTCAAGAATCTAAGAAGTTTCAAGAAGGAATGAAAGAATGGAGAGATAGAACATTTGAATGGTGAAAAGGAGGCAAGAGACCTGTTTCTTATCGGTCAAGGGAAGTAGAGATGTTACACTTTTTTTCCAATCAAGAAATGTAATGCATCTGTAGATTCTAGAGGTAGGAATCCTAATAGGATAGTAGCATGACACACATGCATCCCTGATAGGATTCATCCACCGACACCAAAATGAGCTGCCAAGTGGATGGAAAAGGGGTGGTGGATGTGAATTTTTGTCATCAAAATTTTATTTTCTAAGGTAAGGGTGATGTAAATGGGGAATTTTTTTATGGGTTCAAATTCACTCCATTATAGTAGGTTTTGGAGGAGATGATATAATTTTTCAAATAATCTCTCTTTATTATCCAAGGTTGGTCTAACAAAAGTTAAAATCTTGAAGCTTCTATTGTCAAGCTATGTTGTAGAGTAGTATCTCATGGAAACATACTAGAGTATTTCTTCTTTCATCTTTTTAACCTAGAAATGAAACATGAACAACAAATTTATTGGATAGATTCTTCTTCTTATACCACACACTTGCTATCCAGCATGGGGAGGTATATCAATCATAATGTATACTAATGTAATCCTATTAGGATGTACATGTGTATATATGTATATGTATATGTATATGTGTGTTTATATATCTATATATATCTATATATATATGACCTATGCACACTTATGCATCATTATACTTGTGAATGTATACTCCTAAGTTATGCATATATTGTTTTCTTTCTTATTTTTTCTATTAAGCAGTTCACTAGGATTATAATAAATAATTTGTTATCTTTTATTTTAAATTTGAAATACAATGATAGGCGAAAGTTATACACAAGTTGAATATATATAGGAGTCAACTTCCCAGTAAATTCATTATTCTTTCTGATTATTGTAACATTCTTTCACATTTAAACAATATAGAAACACTCAATTACATAATATAATGGCATGAATTTCCACCCCTAGGAAAATTCCACATTTACATTACCCCTACCTTAGAGAATTAAATATGATGATGCAATCCATATACCCACCACCTTTCCCTGTCCACTTGGAAAATCATTTGTGTGTCAGTGGGGGAAGTTTTGTTGGGGATGCTAGTGCGACGCATAGATGTTCATGTGGTGTGCTTCCATCTTGAAAGGATTACTACCTTTGGAATCTCTAGAGGTGTTACATTCCTCCATTAGACATGAAATGTATTTTTTTTTACTCCCTTGATTGATTTCAAATGGGACTTTTGTCTCCTTTTTCCTTCAAATTGCTAAAAAAATTATTCTACTTAGCTGGGTGATCCCACAATACTGGTTTACAATTTTTGGCCAAATTGGATACTGAACTAATTTTTTCTAACTAAATATTCACTTTCAAGAACCTATAGCAGCTAAACCATGAGAAATTTGAAGACGATGCAAACTAGTGATTTGTGACATTTTTTCTCTAGATTCTAAATATACTTTTTTCAAAAAAATTGGAAACAATTTGCACTTATTTTTCCATCTCCTTCAAAAAATAGTTTTTTTTAGTAAGCACCATTCTTAAGGAGTGACACTCACTGTATAACACATAACTTTTTTTCCATGAATGATAAAATTCTAAATAGATTTGTAACTATGATATCTAGTGCTTCCAATTGGTTTCATATTGTTTTATTGAATTTTTTTTCCTTAATCAAGTTTCGAAGTCAAACCAATTACAATTTAGACATAAGTAGACTATCTAATACATAAATTTTTTTGTATGTGTTAGCTCTCGAAAACCCAGGCTGAATGCCTCAAGAGGCTACCAATTTCTTGATATGCTTTAAGGTAACAGACAAGGTCAAGAGAACTCAACCTTCTACTCTTTAGGTACTGCCAGACCTAGGTGGGTATACCTATCTAAGTGAAATAAACATGTCTTATGATTATCTTTCTTGCACAATGATTCGTTCACAAGGGAAGATGGTAGTACAAATGAAACCAAACCTAATAGAAAAATGTATAGCAATCCTCCTAATCTAAATCCTAAAATGCTCAATAACAGATATAAAGAAACAAAATGAATTTGAATGATGAAATTGCAAAGACCAGTGCCTTGTTGGGTATGCAGAGTCAAATGAAATAGAGGTGGACAACTTATCTTGGCAGAAAATAAAATTGATGGCATATGATATGTTTATAACTTGTATAAACATGCAAGATTTTGACCACTAAGCTCTACTTTAACAATCCAGATGAATCTCTCTAATTGTTGTGATCAACAAAAGGATTTAATCTCTACTTGAGAGAACTAATAGATTAATCACACAGATACAACAAATCTGCACTGATAAACTGAAAATAAGCTTGTTACTTCAATTTAAACAACCAAAAAAATCAACTTGGAGACAACTTAGCAATAATTTTCAATAAACTTCAACATACAATTGATACCAGAAATAAACTACAACACCCACTGATTTTTATTGAAATCACCATTTGAAAAACATGCATCATAGTCTCTGATATAAAAAATTTGTTCAACAGCATCCATTCCTAATCTTCCTATTGTAATCTGATTCTAATCTCCTTCTCCTCCTTTATTCATCTCCCACATTTACCATTGAAAAATGATAAATATCCCCGGAGAGACATAATGCATCCTCCACACATGTCGATGACCAACTATATTTTGGCCTTGTGAAATGCTCACCGAATCACTCTACAAGAAGCATTTCACCAGAAGAATTCTATGCACCCATGCATTACACTTTGACTCAAGGAATCAAAGAAACATTTTCATAAATCACCCCGTGTCTCATTAATGTACGTTTTTTCAATCCTCATGCACATTGTTGTAGCCTACTGTTTTCCATGTCGAAGTCAAGAAGTAGCCCTTTGTCCCACCTGTGTTTCACCATAACCCTGTGGTATGAGGGAGATTTCATAAAGCATATGTGATATTTCATCGAGAGCACCTTTGTTTGATTTAGTGTCACTGTGAGACTCTGACATTGGCGAGACTTCATATAGAACCCATTATGTTTCACCGAAAGTCATCATTTATCACGTATGTCGTCGAGACAAGAGAAAACTATCGCCGAGAAGCATCTCCCATTTTCCTTCGCCAAGACATTTCAAAATCGGGGAGACCTCTTCTAGACAATCCTTTGTTTTTCCGAGAGCCCCCATGGTCAAACTTGTCACCATGACCTATTGCTCTCGGGAAGACCTTTCAGAGATTAGATTTTGCTTCACCGAAAATCCCAAGGTCATACCTATTCGCCAAGAGAATTCAACACACATACCGATAGAGACCTTTTGTTTTCCATCAGCGAGACCTGAGGTATTTGTCGAGACCTCTCATCGCTACCCATGAGTCTTACCGAGATGCCATTAGATAGAAACACTTAGTCGGAAAGACCTAATGAAGTCGTTGGGACCTCATTCTGAATAGAACATCCTTCACCGATGAGCCTTTGGTAGAAACCCTTTATGTATTGTCGGCGAGACTGAAGGTCACTCACCAAGACCTTTCTTCGAAGAAGAGTCTCATGCCAAAAAGTTCATTCATGTGCTAGTCAGTGAGACATATACACTTCGCCATGACACTCCACCGAGGCCCTTAACATATGCCGATAAGATTTTCACTACATTAGTTAGGGAGACATATTGAATTCACCAAGACCTCAACACAACGACCAAACTCCTACCAAAAACTAAATCAAACTCTGTCGTCGAGACCGTGAAGAACTCCTGCCGATATGATGTATTTTGTTCCTACGGTTTGCGAGACATGATGAATTCAGTGAGAGCTTCCACTGAGGACTAAACTCATGTCAATATATCCTCTTTCCAGTCAGTTGCCAAAACAAAGGAACTGTCACACCAATAACCATCCATAGGTATCGTCGATGAGACCTGACTCGTTCAGGGAGACCTCTCAGAGATGAAAATACTCCTGTTGATAGACCATCCCAGTGTCACCAAAACCATGTGTATGTCTCGCTGATACGCACCCATAGGTGAATGTCAATCGCTGTGAAAATAAAGAAGTCCTGCCGATAGGCCTACAACAAATGTATGTTGGTAGAAAAAACATTATGGGTCAGGGAGACAGCTATGAACTCATGGCGATAGGAACTACAACATAGAAAATGCATGACCCGATGGAATTTGGGACAAAAATGGACAAAATGTGGGAAGAACAACGTGAAAAAAAACCCATGTATTATGATGAGGACTCAAAAATTGAAACTTAGTGGTATGAAAACATGTGAAGAATATTCATAAATTTATAGTTCCAACAGTGGCTCCATCTGGGGATGAATGATAGTAAGATCATTGCAAGGATCCAGATCTTTGGGTGAGCAGACCAGACACAAAATGAACAAAATGGAAAAGAACATGCAGGATGATGGAATGGAAGGAAAGGGAATGCAAAATGAAGATGAATAAAACCCTAAACTATTGTGCATGGAAAATGATTTTAAAGAGGATGAGCAAGAGTTGTCCATGCACTAGCAACCCTTAATCCTTTGTGTTGCTTCAAGAGAAAAATTGCTTCAAGAATTCCCCATGAACAGGAAATTCCTAGTCTTCACTAGCCATATTCTGTAGATAATATGAATTTTCACCTCTCCTCCCAACAACAACAAAAGGTCCCAGCTACAGAGCTTCAAACTTACCATGCTTACCCTTATCCTGACACCTTGCATTCCACATCAACACCAAGTCATTTTCTTCAATTTTTTTATCTTTTTCCTTCTTATCAAATAGATACTTCATCTATGTCTGTAACTTCATGTTTTGACTTTGAGCAAGCCTCCTTATTTCATCAAGTTCAGCTAGTTGCTCCATTCCATCTTCCATAGGTTTAGGAACATCTAAGTCTTCCTGAAGGACAAACTTGTAGACTGGTAACAAATTCTGCAAAGGCATCCTGGCCTGTGCTCCATACACCAATTCAAATGGGGATTTTCCAATTGCTCTTTTAACGGTAATCTTGTCAACCCACATGGCCAATTTTAATTTTGAATCCCAAGCTTTCTTGTTTTGTCTTAACATCCTCCTGAAAATCTTCAAAAGACTCTTATTGCTAGACTCTACTTGACCATTAGCTTGTGGATGGTAAGGAGTTGCATAAGAAATAGTAATGCCATACATATCACAGAAGCTTTTGAATTATTCTGACCTAAAACACATCCCATTGTCTATGATTAACCTCAGTGGTGTACCAAATCTGGTGATAATGTTGTCCATCAAGAAATTTGTCACCACTTTGCTTGTATCCTATTTAGTTAGGATTGCCTCTACCCACTTGGTAAAATAATCAGTGGCAACCAGTATCCACTTGTGTCCCCCACTTGATTTTTCTTGTATTTCTCCAATGAAATCAATTCCCCATTGATGAAAAGGGGCATCAGCCTGCAAGGGTCAAAGTGGTGAAGCTCCTTGATATTTTAGCTTTCCAGAAAACTTCTGGTAGGCTTCACATTTTCTTACATGTGCGAAAGAGTCATTAAAAACCCTAGGCCAATAGTAACCTACCCTGAGAATCTTGTGTGCAGTTGTTTTTGCTGAATAATGCCCTCCACAGACTCCTTCATGCATTTCACTTAAAACATACTTGGCCTGAAATTCATCTAGACATAACAACAGTATACCATCCTTGTTCTTCCAAAATAGATCTCCATCCATAAAAACATATTTGGATGCCTGCAACTTCAAAGTTCTCCTCTGGCTGTCACTCAATCCCTCTGGGCATTTCATGTATTTAAGGTAATGCATTATATTAGTATACCAAGAAGTGTTCTCAATGCTTGCAACTACAGTCCCTTCATCTACATTACAAACCTGATTTGCTTCAATTTTTTATTCTGCCATCAACCTAGCCAAACCTTGACCTCTCACTAGCTTAGTAATTTGTATCTCCATGTCAAACTCTTGGATTTTGTTAATCCATTTGCATCTTTTTCCTATTACTTCAGACTGTGTCAGGATATCCTTGACAATAGCATGAGGGACATAAGCAACCACCTTTGCTCTAACAAGATATGGTCTGAATGCCTTAGCAACTTTTACCAATGCAAAAGCCTTTTTTTCCATTATACCATACTTCAATTCAGACCCTTGTAACGACTTACTGAAGAAAGACACAGGCTGTTCATGACCTTCTTCATTCTTCTGTAACATAACAACAACAATCGTGTGCATTGAAGCAAATGAAAATATTTGGAAAGGCTTTGCAAAATCTGGAGATTAAAGAACAAGAGCCTCCTTGATGGCCCTTTTGATAGATATGAAGGCTTCCAAGGCTTTTGTAGTCCATTCCATTTTATGTCCCACTTCAACATTTTTGATATGGGCTTAATGATCTCAGCAAAGTTAGAAACAAATTTTCTAACAAAATTAATCTATCTAAAGAATGATTGTATAGCCTTTACAGTTTTGGGAACATGAATCTTATCAATAGCTTCAACCCTCTCAGGATCTATTCTAATTCCTTCTTTTGAAACAATATGTCCTAAGAGCTTACCTTCTGTGACTGCAAAATGACACTTCTTAAATTTCAAGCTAATACCATATTCAAGAGATTTAATAAATACCTTCTCTAGATGTTGTACATGATCATCAACCTTCTTTGAATAAGCAGTTAGGTCATCCTGGTACACCACCATGATAGCATTGATCAAATTTGCAAATGCCACATCCATAGCTCTTTGGAAAGTCGCTCTTGCATTAGTGAGACCAAATGGAATTCTTAAATATACATACGTTCCCCAAGGAGTTGTGAATGATGTCTTATATTGCTCAGATTCCTTGACCTTGACCTGGTTGCATCCCGAAAACCCATCCATCATGGACAGCAATTCACACCCTGTTACCTTATGCAATATAGCCTCCATATTGGGTAGAGGATAATTGTTCTTGAGAGATACCATATTCAAATTCTTGAATTCCACACATAATTTGATGTCTCCATTTTTCTTCCTCACAGGGACCAAATTTGAGACCCACGTTGAGTGCCTAATTGGTTTAATGATTCCCCCATCTCTGAGCTTTGTCAACTCTTCTTGCATTTTAGGCTCCAGTGTTGGATTTATGGGTCTTTGCTTTTGTCTGAATGGCTTAGCATCTGGCTTCAATGGTATTTCATGCTGAAAAAAATCTTCCATGTATGCTTTTAGATCTTCATAAGACCAAGCAAACACATGCTTATACTTTCTCAGCAACTCTATCAGCATTCTTCTAATTGTAGGGCTTATCTTCTTTCCTATGTATACCTTTCTTGGTGTTATCTCAGTCACCAAATTAACTTCTTCAATATCTTCTCTTCTGACTGGTGTTTGCTTCATGAGAGACCGATCATTTCCATCATATAAGATCTCCAATGCCACCAAGCCCTTAGGAAGCTTATTTGTTTTGAGTTGTAAGATCTCCTTGCCAAACACTGTTTGCTTCCCATCCACTTCTTCAACAAAAGCGTTGAAGTCAATTTCCTAGGCTTCATATTGATCTATGCAATTGAGGAATTTCAAAAGATCAGTATCATCATTGAAAACCTGCCAACTATAGATATTATCAGGAACCGTAGGCCTTATCTTGAACTCAATCTGTGACACCCCAACCAATGTGACATCATCTCTTTTCAGTGCCACATTTGCTAAAAAATCAGCCATTATGTTCTTTGATCTATCAATCCACTCAATTGAGAAAGCATCAAATAATTCAATTGTGTCCCATACAACATTTCTATACTATTTCAATCTTTTATGTTTTGCTGCATATTTTGACTTGATTTGTGAAACAACCAACTCAGAATCGCCCAAAATAGTCAGCAACTTAATCTTATGTTTCACAGCTATATTTAGACCTGTCAATGAAGCTTCATATTCTGCCACATTGTTTGTACATTCAAATGTTAATAGGAAAGAATATTTGAATGTAATACCTTCAAGTGAAACAAATACAACACTAGCTCCATTACCTTCTTGGTTGCATGCTCCATCGAAATACATCTTCCACACTTCATTGTAGCTTTGTGCCACATGCTTTTCAATTGGATCACTATTACTTAATTCTGGCTGGGCTGATTCAATCTTAAAACTTCCAAGGTCAACATCACAAAAACAATTGATTTGATCTTGTGGTACACAATCAACAAGCTGGTTCATTCTTGGCTGTCTATACAATTTGACTTCCTGACCATTCATTGATATTGTAGCTTAAGACAGATCAAATTGAACATTTCCCCCAACTGTTGTTGTCCATTGTCTTGATAGAAGCATCCCAAACTAAGGAGGAGTATCAATCACCATTATATCTATATTATAATCCACTTGTGGATAAGTAGCTAGTTTCACTTCAACACCTCTCATAATGCCTACCACAGGTACAAGTCTATTATCCATTGCATAGCATTTACCATCCTATGTATCAAACCACATGCCAAGTTGCTTCATAACTCCTACTGGCATGATATTTATAGTAGCACCAGAGTCTATCATGCAATTCCTCAACAATTTGTTATTTATGAGTAATGTGGTAAAAAAAGGATCAACTTGAGGGGGAGTTGTTAATACATCATTCAAGTAGACTTTAGGGATATTTACTTTCTCTTTCCTATTGACTACTTTATTGGCTACTCTATTTTCAGAATTGACATTTTTTTCATTTCTATTTGTTATCAATTGAACAACACTATCTCTGTACTCCTTAATTTTCATCAATTCAAGTAGTGGAATATACATTTTTACCTGAGATAACACCTAAGTGAAATCAAAAGAAGAGCCCTCCATCTTAACAATCTTCTTCAGTTCAAATGTTTCTCCTTTGTTTTCTTCCTTCTCTCTTTTACTAGGTTGATCAAGCTTTTGTGTCTCTTTATGAAATTCCTTCACATCCTCCTTTTGGACAGGCTTCTGTTCACTTTTATCGTGCTGTTTATTTTCTAATTTCTTCATAGTTCCTTGAGTCACTTTCTGATCTTTCATAAAGATTCCCTTAGGAACATCTTCCATCTCATTCACTTTTCTATTTCTCAACCAGTATTTACTCTTTGCCTCCTCAATGGCAGCAACAATTAATCTCTCTATTTCATCTTTGGTGAGTCTCCTTATACTGCATTGAGTAGGCACCTCAACCAAATGTGGCTCTATATAATCTTCTTCAGAATAAAAAAGAACCTGCTGCTCAGCCATATGGACATTGTATCTCTAATTTGAAACATCATACTCATAGCCCTCATCATCTGAAGATGAGTTCCTTTCTTGAACATGATGAAAGGTATTTGAAGTCAAATACACTGTGTGATCTTCTCCCTTATTTTCCATCAACATTCCCTCCTCTTGCATCCTTTGAGCTACAACACAATAGTCAAGGGAATGTGGCTTATCACAAGCTTCACAAAATTAGTTGTTACTTACCATATAGGTTCCCTTCTTGCTCAATGGATCAGGAGTCTCTTTGTTTCTTGGTCTAGCTATTATAGGTTTTCCATCCTTCCAGTCTGTATTATATGGCATGCCATGCAACCTCGACCTTTCATTTTTGTATGTGCTTTCCTATCTGTACTGATAGTTATTGCTTTGCTGAGGAGCATTAGGGTTATCTCTTTTATTGATTATACCTCCAGTCTTCCTGTTGTTTTCAATTGTTAGTGCTTTCTTCTGAGCTTCAGCCAGATCTCTTGGGAACCTATTTCTTAGTTCATACCCTATCTTAGGATCAAACACATTTAAATAAACACTCAATGCTACAAAATCTGGCAATTTTGATCTAGGAGGTACTGTAGTATGCAACTTGTTGAATCTTCGATTGAAATCATAAATTGAATCATTCTAATTCTTTTGAATTCACATCAATTCATGAAGAGATGCATTTGGTGCATTTAGATTCCCATATTGCTCTAGGAATTTATCCTAGAATATTTGGAGAGAATTAATTGAGAATGCTAGCAAGCTGTTGAGCCAATCCCTAGCATCTTCAAGTAGTGACATCATAAATAGTCTCATATGTAAATCCTCATATGACACACCTATGTCTTGGATGAACACATTGAAATTCTTTAAATGTTCTTCAATAGTAATTGCATTACTCCCTATAAACTTAGGTACCAGACCTCTCCAGTTGCCATCCAAAGGGTAAGGGTATAGATAAAACCCTGTCAAATCAAACTGTTTGATCATTGTTGTATACTGGTGAGGGGGAGGGTTAGGTGGGTACTGATACATTGGGTTATTACACTGTGTATTATGATGTGGCACATAATTTTGACCAGGAGGTGGATAAACATTTGTATATTGTGTGGGAATATGAGGTGGATGATTTGGCTATCTGTATTGATTCCCTACATGATGGTGAGAGACCCTTGATGGCTCAGAAGACCTTGCACCATGATTACCCTGTTTATGAGGTGGTACATATTTTGGGGTGCAACCAGCTGTATGAGTAATATTCTAAATTTTCTGCAATTTGAATTCTTTCATTGCTTGTATCATCTGGGCTCTCTATTGCTTGTATAAAACCCATTATGTTTCACCGAAAGTCATAATTTATCACGTATGTCGCTGAGACAGGAGAAAACTCTCGCTGAGAAGCATCTCCCATTCCCCTTCACAAAGACATTTCAAAATTGGGGAGACCTCTTGTAGACAAGCCTTTGTTTTGCCGAGAGCTCCCATGGTCAAACCTGTCGCCATGACCTATCGCTCTCGGGGAGACCTTTTGGAGATTACATTTTGCTTCACCGAAAATCCCAAGGTCATACCTGTTTTCCAAGAGAATTCAACACACGTATCGATAGAGACCTTTTATTTTCCATCGGTGAGACTGGAGGTATTTGCCGAGACCTCTCATCGCTACACATGAGTCTTATTGAGATGCCATTAGATAGAAACACTTAGTCAGCAAGACCTAATGAAGTTGCTGGGACCTCATTCCAAATAGAACATCCTTCATTAATGAGCCTTTGGTAGAAACCCTTTATGTATTGTCGGCGAGACCAAAGGTCACTCACCAAGACCTTTCTTTGAAGAAGAGTCTCATGCCAAAAAGTTCATTCATGTGCTGGTTGGTGAGACATATACACTTTGCCATGACACTCCACTGAAGCCCTTAACATATGCTGATAAGGTTTTCGCTGCATCATTCAGGGAGACATATTGAATTCGCCAAGACCTCAGCGCAATGGCTAAACTCCTACCGAAAACTAAATCAAACTTTGTCATCGAGACCATGAAGAACTCCTACTGATATGATGTATTTTGTTCCTCCGGTCGGCGAGACATGATGAGTTCAGTGAGAGCTTCCACTGAGGACTAAACTCACGCCGATATATCCTCTTTCCAGCTAGTCACCAAAACAAAGGAACTGTCATGCTGATAACCATCCACAGGTATTGTCAGTGAGACCCGACCTGTTCAGGGAGACCTCTCGGAGATGAAAATACTCCTGCCAATAGACCATCCCACTATCGCCAAAACCATGTGTATGTCTCACCGATATGCACCCATAGGTGAATGTCGATCGCTGTGACAATAAAGAAGTCCTACCGATAGGCCTGCTGCAAATGTATGTTGGTAGAAAAAACATTATGGGTCGGGGAGACAGCTATGAACTCATGCCAATAGGAACTTCAACATAGAAAATGCATGACCCGATGGACTTTGGGACAAAAATGGACATAATGTGGGCAGAACGACATGAAAACAAACTCATGTATTATGATGAGGACTCAAAAATTGAAACTCGGGGGTATGAAAACATGTGAAAAATATTCATAAATTTATAGTTCCAACAATATGTATCAAAATTTAATTTTTTTTGTTGGATCAATGACTTCAATATCTAGTGCAATCATATTTTTTATGGGTATGTGTAGGATCATCATGGAAAAAATAGGCCCTTAAGTGGCAAAAAATTCAGAAAAATTAGAGTTAGGAAACTTGATCGTAAAAATTTAAATAAGTTATCTATATTATTTCAAAAATATGTAAAAAAAGAATCTATAGCAAATTGAATGTAGTTTCTAAACTACTAGGTTTTTTTTTTTTTTAATATATTTGGTGAAAATTTTAAATTTCAATCCAGCAGTACTTAAATTTTAGGGAAAATATAAGAAGTAGGTGTCTATCTGGCCACCCTAACCACAATAAAATGATAATATTTTTTTTATAATATTTTAGATATAAGTAGAAGAATCATGTCCTAATGTGATGCATATTTTTTTGTAATTTTTTTCCAAATAAATAATTAATTATGAATTTTTTATTACAACTTCTAAAAAATATAAAAACTTGTATGTCTGACCACCATAACTTGGTCAAAACTTCGTGAAATTCAATTTTTTTTGTAATCCTATAGTATGCGAAGCATAGAATGTGACACATGTTTTAGATTGAAAAAAATTGATACCATTTGAAACTTATAGATGTTTTTCAATCAGCATATCAATCAGGACTTAAGTCATAATTCAAATAGAAAATGAATAATAATTATTTATTAAATTCAAAGTAAAGTATAATTTATATTGGTGGAAAGTTGAGAATCTCCTTTAAAAACCCTTTTCATTTCATCAACTTTGGGTAGAAAAAAGTCGTCAACCAAATGGGCTATCATATCACTTAAATATCACCACTTTTTGGCCCATCATGATCTTGCACATACCCTCATCTTTTTTTTTTTTTAATAATCTTCTATTTTTCCACATGTTGAGAACATAGAGCTTGATTTTTCAGTGAAAAACCTACATTCACAAGAAATAAAAAATAAATATAATAATTAAATTAATTAATTTAAAATTATACTTTTTGGGAAGCTTATAATAAGGACTAAATACTTAAAAAATAAAATTTAGATGAATTCTTTTGATCCTCCAAAAGGTAAATCAAAAATGTTTTTTTATCAGCATTTTGATAGGTGTAAAGGAGACTCTGTTATAGGTATGGTTAAAAACTAGCGGGGTTCTATCCAAGGGGGTTTGATCTAAGGTAGTTTGATCAAACCCTCTTTAATTGGAATGATTTAAATGAAAATTTTTAAGTCTTAAATCATTATATTTTCTAAAAATATGTGATTTCAACAAAAAATAGAATATCCTAGAAATTGTAAACCAGCTTTGTGGGATCACCGAGGCTCTTTGTGATCAAATTCACTCCACACACTTGCATTGTACTTCATTATCAACACCTTTCAAGCTCCATCACCTCCATTGTAGTTGGAACTTGATGTTTTTTTGGATCCTTATCTCTATTGTTGCGACAATGTTGGATTTGGAGAGCTTGCAAGCTCACTCCTTCCTCCATTTTCCTTGAACGCACATGGTTGAGAAGGTGATATCCACCATTTTTCATTCACTTTGCATTATCTTATTTGTATTGCAACATATTGTTGTTTGAATATTTCTTGGTATTTCTATCTCTACACTCTCTTTATCATCTTTCTATATGATCATTTATATCTAGCTATCTGTGGAAGCGGAAACACCAAAGCAAGGGACTAACTGAGGAAGTCCTCTAAACACAACCTCAACATTTTCCTATTCTTCTATGTGTAGGTACTTCTTGGTTGGAGCTATTTGAAGAAACAAGTTGCATTAAGTTTGGTACTATCTTCTCATCCTTCATCAATTCAAGCATATCTAGTTAAGTATTTCTCTTGTTGTACTTTGTTTATGGATTTCCTTTACATTTTGTAAAAGCATAAAATCTATTAGTCAAGTTGTTAATTACAATTTTAGTGATTTTATTTATCTCAAAAGTCCTCTATTCATATGGATTCTAGTGCCCCACTGAGAAACTAGTGTTCCATGCTAGATTCTGTGTCCTGCACTATCGTCCTCAGGTCATGAGTTGTCTGAGTTGCAGAATGAACTTTGGGAATCATCTCACTTGACTTATTTAAGCATTTGGGTTAGTAGAAGGAAAGTAGCAACCAATTTCTCTTTCTTTTCAACCCTAAATGCTTAACCTTGAAATTAACTTAGCAAAGCTTGAGGTAGATTATGGTATCATGTTGCTTAAGACTCTCCCATGACCTAGGGTCTTGGAGCAATCAGATACCCTCTACATTTTGGTGAACCTGATGTGAAACATGCTGAATCTTTTTCTACAATGTTTTAATGCTTTTGATAATGATTTCTCTAGGAAATATTTCAATATGTTGGATGATGCTCTATATGTTTTCTTAGAAAAATATTTCTTTATCTATAGATCTTCCAAACAAACTTATTCTTCACAAACATCTACTTCTACTTTACCAACTAAGAAGTTGGTGAATGTTGTTGTAGTCTATGTTGCTTCCCCGAGGCCTAAGAGACCCAATGTTTACTTGAATATAGCTATCCCTTCTCCTAAGAAGATTCATTCTACCTGTGGGGTCCCATATTATAATGACTCAAAAAAATTATATACAAGGTTTGTATGAGCTATAGACTCCAATTCTTATAATGTCATAGGGCACACATACAAAACTAGAAGGAATTAGTAGAACTTGAATAAATAACCTTTTATTCTTGTACCTCAACCTACTCAAGCTTCTACTTCTTTACCACCTTCTCAACCAAGATTTCCTCTAGATCCTAACCCTATGAATAAAGAACCTGGAGACTATGATCTTTCTAAGAAACTTTGTGTTACTCCGGCTAGGATATATCACTTTGGGATTTTCTTTAGACCTCTCCAGTTTAATAGGGTATGCTTGAAGAAGCCTTGCAAAATATCCTCTTACCTACCTCCACTAGGCCAATGGATGTTAATGCATTGATGGCTCATATTCATGTGGATTCACCAAATATTATGTTCTATCCGCAAGAACTTTCTCCCCCAAATCTGTAGAACCAAGCAAACCCTCTAATGATCATAGTTAGTGTTAACAACATTAGTATTAGAAGTACCGTCATTGACAACAGTTTGAATCTCATTGTTTGTGGTATGGATTTAATACCTAATATTAATATTGATTATTTTTCTTTAGTTGCTTCTTTATATATTCATGGATTTGATAATTCTTGTCAACAAGCTCTAGGAAAAATAATAATACCCTTGTGGTTAAGACCCATTACCTCATCAACTTCAGTGTATGTGATGCCTAGCCCCTTACCTTACAACCTTCTTTTGGGAAGACCTTGGATTCATTGTATGGGAGCTATGACTTCTAATCTTCATCATTCTTTAAATTTTGTAGCTAATAATCAAGTGGTTATGATTAAGGTTGACCCCAAAGCAATCCACCTTTTTGAGTTGGTCGTTGTTGGTTGAGCCTTAGTTTTTTCCACTCTTAAGAACTGTACCTGTTGTAAACCTTTGATGCATTGACATGCTCTAAATGATAGTGTTGTTTGTAGAGATTATCCCTAAAGTGAGTGTCCCAAAAGAGGGATGACCTAAAGAAAAAAGTCCTAAGTCATCCCCACCAACTTCTTCTATATCAAATACATATCTTGGTGATGATTAGAGATCCTTGGAGTTCTTTGATTTATTCATCATAGAGTACAAAGTGAATCACATCCACCTCAATCTTCCAATAACTTCAAATACATCCACTAAGAAATTTGATCAGCCTCTCATTGAGAAGGAAAGTTTTGATCCTATCTAGGAACTCAGTTGTTCTCGTGCTAAGGAGAATAATCAAAGTTTTTCTAAAGAGGTTAATGAGTGTAATCTCGAAAAGAAGGATGGTTGTGATCTTATAGACATGTTTAAAACTTATTGGTGGAATGATGCTCTCTATGTGGAACCACCTCCTTTCTAGGCTTTGCAAACACATTATGGCCCTAGATATAGGCTCATTTCTAAGTATGGCTACAAGAAAAAAGGTTTTGGGCATATTGAACAAGGAATTCAAGTCCCTATCCAATTTAATCCTTGCATGCATAAGTTGGTGTAATGCTGAAAAAGTGAAAGAGATCTAAATCATTAAATCTACAAACCCAAATCAACCTTTCAACATGACATATATGAAGTTTCTCTAAAATGAAAACATATGCAATAACAAAAGTAAACTATGAAAAACCCATATGCATTCACAAGAAATTCACTCCACTATTATCCTCTTCCACAATATCTTGCAATTTCTCTCAGATTTTACAAGAAAAAGCACAAGAAGCTCTATGGAATTGGATGAGATCAAAATAAGATTGCAATTCATGTGTGTTGAAATGTGTAGAAAAAAAATGCTTTTATAGTTGAATTCATAGGGTGAATTAAAGTTGTGGGAGAAATGTGGCATAAATGGTGAGATGGAAAAATGCATTTTTTTGAAATTAATAAATAAGATAATTTATGCCATAATATATGCTTAAAAACTTAGAATTAAGTGCATGCATGACTAATGGATTAAATTATTGATTGATTTCATGAATTTGGATTATTTAATGGAATATGGTGAATGGATAAAAGGCTTGTGTATGAATGAAAATGATATTTTAATGATAATTTAATGGACTAAATGATCAATTAACAATTGATAAATGATTATGCATGAAAAATGAAATGGATATGTAAAAATGATTATGGATTAATGATGGATGAGGTATGGTTATGCAAACATATTTAAATGAAATAGATTATGAAATGCTTATGTGAATGCATCTATGAAATAGGTGAAAATGTCTTAATGAAGGATATATTTAATGACTATTTAATATGGTGAATGGATAAAAGGCTTGTGTATGAATGAAAATGGTATTTTAATGATAATTTAATGGACTAAATGATCAATTAACAATTGATAAATGATTATGCATGAGATATGAAATGGATATGTAAAAATGATTATGGATTAATGATGGATCAGGTATGGGTATGCAAACATATTTAAATGAAATAGATTATGAAATGCTTATGTGAATGCATTTATGAAATAGGTGAAAATGTCTTAATGAAGGATATATTTAATGACTATTTAAATATGTTAAAATGAAATGGATTTATAAAATATTATGCAATATTTAATAGTTTTATGCAAATGATCAAATGAAATATTTAATGAATGAAACATGTAATGGCCATATGCAAATAAATGATTATGCAGATGATGGAATAAACCATGCAATGGTCATGAGGAAAATTTTATTCATCTAAATTTTACCCTTCTTTGAGACAATGTAGCCTACTGCATTGTTTCAAAGAAAAGATATGCTCCAGTGGAAGGAAGAATGAGGAAGGATGACAAGGAAGTAGTGGTATGGCCCCTCGAGATGACATGTTGGTGCGAAGAACACAAGTGTGCTCTCAAAATAGATGAGAGGACTTAGAAGATGAAGGATAAAAATGATAGAGGGAAATTGATAAGGATGATGACGAAAAGATGTAAGAGATATGAAAGAAGATGAAGGTGATGAAGCTTCGTGTGCTTTACAAAGTGTTTTATCATCATTGAGAAGTAAAATATGATAAATGCACAACAAATGCCATGGTATGACATAGACCAAGGTGTGCAAGGTCATCCATCTATAGAATAGACAGTCATAGACAAGGAATGCCCTAACTCATATGAAGGGAAATGTTGCCCTAGTCTTTTGGTCAAAACAAACCACATACAACAATCAAATAAAAGAGGAGTCATGAGACATCATTGCTCCTTTAAATAATTTGTGTGACATCCTTGAGGTAGATAGTAACATGAACAAGGAAAATCCAAAAGATAAGACAAAATAGACCAATAAGGTCAACAACCATTCAAATTATTTTCCAATAAGCATTTTCTAGTGTGTTAACGAATGAAGTGAGTGACAGGTGGACTAGTTTTACAAGGCCTAGTTTTAGGAAAAGAAACATGTTGTATAAGACTCAAGTCGGGTTTTGATCATGCAACTACCTATATAAGCAAAATTACAAAAGGGGATAATGACAAGGTCTAGTTTCAGGAAGGACACATCCTATATAAGACCATTAATTGTGATCAATTTGATTTGTCCAAGATTTTTTGGCTTGCTTGTCTTGTTGATTCAGGATTTTTGTTTGTGTATAAACCAAGATCCTAATACCTGCAAGAGATAACAAAAAAAAACATTAGGAGATTCAAATGCAGTTTAAGATCAAAGTTCCTCATAAAATCCATTTTACCACATTCAAAATAAGAATGAAAGAAAGAATACAATGAAAATGAAATGAAATAGATTGAATCCTATTAAGAATATGCAAACTCTTGATCTTATGGGGGAGTTGGTGCCAATTTGATGTGGAAATTTTCCCTTTCCCAACTCCTATGCAATCTCTTGATGATTTGATGATGATTGATCCACTTTGTTGAAGATTCAAGTGTGCTCCAAGATGAAAAACCTGCATAACCTAGCTAAGACTTGATGAAATGGATGAGAATTGCAATACTTGAGTATGGATTTGAGTATAGTAAGTTTACTCAAATTGTGGATGATGAAATGAGGAAAGAAGCCTCTTATTTATAGAATGACAAGATGGAGAAATGCCCAAAATGAAGCAATGTGGGACTAACTTTCAACCAATGACAAGATGCCACTTGTCAAGATGAGAATGGATTAGGGATGTGCACATTTTGATGAATGTGCCCATAATGCAATTAGGTGAATTTTGAAAATAATGAAATGGCATGTAAGAGGGAAAAGGGAATGTCTTAAATGCCACTTGGCTCAATGCAAATATGACATAAATGTCTTGTTGGAAGGACAAAGTCAACTTGGAAAGATTTCAAATTTAAAGGAATATTCCCCTATTATGCCATGTTGAGAGAAAATAGGGATTTTATAAATGAATTAAATCTATTTTTATGTGCAAGTGGAAAAAGATAGAGGATGCGACATGGATTAGGATTAAATTAATCGAGGGTTAATTAATTTAATGAGGGATTAGATGATGTGACAAATTTGACTTAGATTTATGTGTTGATTTAAATCAAATATGAGAGGAATGTGGTCTAAAGAGATAGTTAAATAAATACTTTGATTTATTCAGCTAAAGGGAATGATGGTTGGATTAAATAAAAAAAGGTTTAATTTATTTTATTTAATGAGATGATAGACTTTAGAGATTAACTAAATAAAAAAATGATTTATTTAATTAAATAAAGGAGCCAAGGTTAATTATATCAGATTGATTAATTTAATTAACGAGAGAGAATGACTTAATCAGATAAATGATTTATTTAATTAAGAGAGAAAAATTGATGAATTTAATCAAATAAGGGTACTGAATTAAATGGTTAGACTGAGGGATGATTAGGGATGAAACAGTGTTAGTAGTCAGGATCAAACGTGTAATGCCAATCAGTAAATTTTACGTGTTTACATTTTTCCCCTCTTTGAAGCAGTGCACTTGTTGTGTTGATTCAAAGAATAATTGTCTCAATCAAAATCCAAAAAAAAAACCAATTTCAAAACTTTCCCCACTGCTGCCCGGCGAGAGAAACATGCCAAAATACTACCCCCTCGAGAGATCAAACGAAAAGCTTGATTTTTGGGTGATCTCAAGAAAAAAGAGGACAAGGTTCCCAATAGGTCTAGAAAGGCCCTAAGAGGCCAAAAAACAAGATAAAACGCAAAAAATGATATAAAAATAGTGCTTGGATGGACAAAAATGGGACAAGAGGACCTATGCCCTTCATGGATGGCTAAACGGGTTCAAAAAACCCTAATTTTTAGGCTTAAGTAGGCCTTTGGGAGCCACTTCCAATTCATTTTCACATTCAAACTTTAAAATTCTTGTGATTTTAAGCTCTAACCTTCTAGAGAAATGGTGCAATGACAACTCCCCATGCACATTTCTGACTGAGTACGAACACATCACTAGCTTCCCAACACTAGTCCACCGATGAGTCGACTTGACCCAAGCTTGATTTTTTATTTTCACATGCATTTATTAGGCTTAAAAACTAGATCCTTAGGAGCGGCGCTATATTGGCCTGCTAAAATTTCAAACAGTGATGCTTGATGTTTAAACTATGTTGTCGTTGAAAGTTCCCATGCCATGGTATAGGTTGGAATTTAGGGTTAAATTCCAAACTCAACCGCCTTTGCAGATTTCCCCACCATGGTGCTCTTTAGAGTTAGGTTTTTAGATCAAACTAGACTTCCTTTTCAAACTACAATGTCATGGTGCAATTTGGGAGTTTGAGGGCTCTAGCATCACAGTTTAAAATTTGCAAACTACACAGCCTTCATAGTTAGTGACACTAAAGTTAATTTTGGGATGCTGAGACAAGCTAGGACCAGGATTTTTTCGATGAATTTTAACACAGTGTCTTTTCCTAATGTAGGAGGAGGTGAGAGAGATCTACTAATGTGAGCATAGGTCTTGGGAACTTTTCAACATTTTGGGAAAGCTGACCGAGCAACAACAAGAGCACCTAGGAGAGATGGGACTTTGGTACATTGCCTATGCACCACCCATGCAGACACACTTGGGGATGATGAAATCACTTGCTGAGAGATCGCACAATAAGATCTCCTCATTCCACCTTCTGACGAGCAAGGCCATAGTCATACTAGAGGACGTGTAGCGGATCCTGAGATTTCCTATCCATGGTGAGCGGGTCATTTACGATATGGATGTTGGAAGGGAGGCCTTCTATGCCATCGTGGATACTAACCAAATTGTATTCTATGAGCACCAAATCAAGTTGGAGCGACACAAGCCTATCATATCACCCTATTACTTAGTTATTGCAACCATTATATTAGGTCTCATTGCACTAGATTGGTGAGGCCAATATTTTAGTCTTGGATGGGGGCTCGTTTGGGAGCACATGGTCTAGCGGTGATTGACACTGTTTGCATGGGGGCCAGTTTTGCTAGCCTCACTTTATAGAGATCTTCATGAGTTTTCCTATCTAGATGGTAGAGCACTTAGGGCGAGGGTTACACTCCTGCATATCTATACATGGGAGCACATTCCTATTCTTTGTCCAAGAGTTGTTTCAATTTTGATGGAGCTAGATGATCCAGTGGTCTAGAGATACAAAGGAGGCCTCTCTTTCACACATATAGGACAACACGAGATTCCTAATTGGAGGAGTGTCCTTGAAGATATGTGAGTGTTCAGATGGTGGCCATACCTTGGCCAGCCAACTTTGTTTGATGATGCACAACAACTCTTCTTCACCCGCCAAGACAGACTTATATAGGGAAGAGAGAACACAATGATCGAGATGTACCTGTAGGGTAGGGTTCAGAGATAGTTTGACGAGCCACAGGATAGGCCAGATGATCAGTACATGGCCATTTTTGTGAGGACAGTGAGCTAGAGCTCCTGGGACCATTATATACCTACTTATGAGGCAATTTAGAGTTTCATGCAGCTAGTGGCTAGGCCATGGCCATATGACCAGGGATAGGAAAATATAGGGACAATGTAGGCCTATAGAGATTTGTTTCGGCTGCTGCTGAGGCTGACAATTCTAGGGACACCTTCTACTCAAGGGAGAGCCGGGGGCAAGGGAGTAGGATGGGGCTTGGGGGATGGAGATCAGGATCAAGTGGTGGTGGGCCTCCACCATTTTAGCTAGTTTAGGATCATGGGCTATAGTATTAGCCACCCAGAGATCCACATGTAGGAGAGAAGAGATAGGATGCCCCTCGACAGGAGCAGGATTTGGGACACTAGGATAGGATCCTGACACCACCCAAATATGGGGATAAAGATCAGTCCCCATGTACAACCTCCCCCACAGCCAGATCCAAGAGATGGACAAATTTTACAGCTATAGGCCCAGGTACAGGCACTGACAGTTGAGAGAGATCAGGCCAGAGCAGAGCGGGACCAAACCATTTTGTAGAAATAGGCTATAGAGTTACAAGCAGTCATAGAGATGGGCCACTGGTAGCAGCTAGAGAGCATGGTCACCTCTTCTTCCTGGAACACAGTATCACTTCAAGCTTAGAGGGAGGTCGTTTAGGAGGCCGACAATTATAGGATGCATTACCACTAGGCCATGCTAAGGGCAGCTCAAGTGCCATATTTTTCACAGAGGACAGGACACAGGCTAACAGAGGAGCATAGGGAGAGACTAGGTAGTGAGGGCAGTAGCTATTAGGGCTAGCCCTCATTTTGATCAGAGACAAGATTCTCTTTGCGTCCAATGGGCTCATTTTTGATAGCCCTAGTGGGCCCTTTTGTACTTATTGATATACACATGTGCATTGATCTGATTTTTTGTACCATGCCAGTATACTATATGAGATGATGATTTTGATGTGATATGCTATGTCATATCTTTACTTTGATGCATTATGGATTATCTTTATGTTCTATATGCTATGCAATGATTCTATCTTACGATGCCCTAATGTTTATGTGATGAATATGCCATGTGATGATGGATGCATTTCTTTCTTAGTATCTTTTCTTATGCATTTTTAATAATGTATGCAAAAGGTTATGATGGGTAAATGCTTAGACTAACAAATCTATATTATGCAATGATGGATGGGATGATGTAATATGATGATGATATATAATGATATGTGTAAATGATGTTATAATATAATGCATGAAAATGATGTATGATGTGTATGTGATAGCATAATGGATGCTTACATGTGTTATGGGATGTTTATGCATTGCTATAATAAAATGAATGCAAATGATATGATGGATGTAAATGATGTTTATGATATGGGATTATTATGCTATGATGGATGCAAATAATGTTTATGATATGATGGATGTAGATGATGTTTATGATATGATAGATGTAAATGATGTTTATGATGCTATGAGATGATTGCCTTTATATTTATGTGAAATGAATGCAATGTAATGATTCATGAGATGCTTAGAATAACTAATCTATATTACATATAATGGAAATGCAATGTTATGATATGTTTTAATGTTTCCTATATGATATGCAATATGCAATATGCAATGTGCTGATGGTTTGTGAATACAAGTCAAATGTAATGATGATGATGACTTGTGATTAACTATCATGGTATGATGTTAGCATGAAAAGAAAGAAATAAAAGAAATATGAGATTCCAACAAGACATGAGATGATGATGATGATGATTTCTGAGGAGTGGGATTTTCAAAGGGCCAATTACCTTATGTTTGATTACACACATAATTTCAATGCATCAAGGTATAAAGAACCAAGATGGCGTTGTACCTAGTGTGATGGACTTGGACTCGACAATTATATAGGAGTATCCTTTTTCACACCTGGCATATGGAAGCCTTACTAGGATGCACTTCAGGTACTTCAAACATCTCAGACCAAAACATAGAAAAGAAATCCTTCTTATGTGGTCAACAAGATATCTAAAACACCTTCCATACACACCTAATAAAGCAAGTATTCACCGAGGTTATTTTACAAAGACATCCAACAAGAACAATAGATAAAAAGATAATGGTCATTTCACCATTACTATTTGTTTAAATATTTTGATTAGACATCATCGAGAGGTCCTTGGAATGAGTGCAATAAGGTAAGCCAAAAGACAAAGATAAAGTAAATAAACAAGTTGATGTTCTTCAAAACTGCTAGCGAAGACTAATCTATGGTGTCGCTTGATGTTGATGTCCATTGTAGGAAGGATGCATCCTAGGGCATGATGATATCAAATGATTTGATATGGGACTAATTGGATGATGAGCTATTGACTCCAAGAGTTGACCAAATTTTTTACATACTGACCTCGACTTGAGACTTCAACGTTTGAGTTTTCAATTTTAACCTACTACACTTGTTTCCAATTGTTTCACCAAAGGTTGAGCATGGCGATTGATTTATTATGAGTGATGTTTATTGTGGGTGAAAGTGAGATGGGATGGATGGATTTTTTCAAATATTTGGATGTTTTTGATGTTTTGAAATGTTTTGAGGTTGTTTTTGGTATTTTTGAGATTTTACAAATGTTTTGATTTTCAATTTTCAAATGCTTTGAGGTTTTCTGAGATTTTGACCAAGACCTAACCTAAGGACCTATCCTAGGGGCCTTGGGGGTTGATCAAAAAATTATCCTTTCCTACATTATACACACATAAACCATGTAGTTTGACTAACACATACTTGATTATTAATGAGATATGAACAAGTGGACTGCCAGTTTATTATGATGGACTCCTAGACAATTGACCTAAGTGTCTTGGGGGATGATCAAAGATAAACCTTGCCTACATTTAAGGATCAAAGACCTGTAGTTTGACAAGATGACTCTATTTTTGAATTTTTGACTGAATTTTGACATTTTTTTGGATTTTGATATGTTTCGAATGTTTTTGGATTTTTTAACTTTTTCAATGTTTTTGGATTTTCTGATTTTCTGATGTTTTTGGATTTTCTGATCTAGGGACCTCAAGAATATACATGAATCTGATCTGATGAGAATATTCCCCCAACATGAAGCAATAGACTATTCTGATAAAGGTAGGACAAACTGACTTTGGGAATGGGTCGAGTATACTAGGAGGGATCATGACACGAACACAAGACCAAGCTATGATGCAGATGTCGAATAGATGATGGATGGGGATATGGAATGTGATGGATGATGGAAGCATAATGGATGGATGATGTAGAACAAGTTGCAAAGATCCTAGTGAATGGAAAGTGCTTATTTACACAAGGCACCTGTTTGCCAGGTTTTCACCATGGTTCTTGCCCAAAGTGCCACCAAAGTGGTTTTCACTAGAGGATGATTTTTCTCTTTACTTTTTTTGATCATTTTTTTTTCTTTTTTTTCTTTTTGTTGTTGTTGTTGTCACCAAGATGCTTGTTTGCTAGGTTTTCATTAGGGTAACCATTTTTCAAGAAATTTTCTTTTTTATTTTTATTTTTTTGGTTCTATACCTTGCAAGATTTAGGCATAAAACTTTTTAAGATGGGAACTATTCATGGGCTCCTACAGAGGTTCGCCTTCAAGTTTTGATAATTGATATGCCCCTGACTTATAGCTTGTTATGATGATGAATGTTCCCAACTAGTTAGGTTCAAACTTTCCTTTACCATCTAGATTAGGGATGTTCTTTTGATTATGTTTTAGCACTTGTTCTCCGACTTGGAAAGTCTTTCTTTTGATCTTCTTGTTATAACTCCTCTTGATTCTGTTTTGATAGACTTGCAAATTTTTTAAAGTGTCTATACACCACTCATCCAATAGCTCCAGCTCATTCAGTCTTGATACTTGATATTCTTCATCTGTGATGAGGTTTTTTAGTGATAGCCTTAGTGACAAGAGCTCAATATCAATGGGTAATACGGCCTCTGATCCATAGATTAGGGAGAATGGGGTGGCACCAGTGGGTGTATGGATAATGGTTTGATAGGCCCACAGGGTGAGATTTAGCCGTAGATACTAGTCACAACCTGCGTCATTGGCTATCTTTTTGAGGATTTTCATAATGGTTTTATTGCTGGCTTCTACTTGACCATTGACTTGGGGATAATATGGAGTGGAAAAGCGATGTTAGATTTTGAATTTTTCACATAGGTCATAGACATACTAATTTTTGAATGGTGTCCCATTATCTGATATAATAGGTTGGGGAACACTGTATCAACATATTAAGTAGTTTAGGATGAATTTTGATATCTACTTTCCAATGATGTATGTCATGGGGATGGCTTCCATCCACTTGGTAAAGTACTCAATGGCGGTTATGATGAACTTGTGGCCATTAGATGAGGTGGGGGTTATCTTTCCAATGAGATCGAGCCCCCACTATGAAAAGGGCCATGGTGTGATGATGGGATGAAGTTCTTGAGCTGGAGCATGGATGAGGTCCCTATGCTACTAACATTGTAGGCACCTTTTGATGTAGTCATGTGCTTCTCTTTCCAATGTAGGCCAATAATATCCCATCCTCAACAATTTCTTGGCCAAGGTCATTCCACTCGAATGTGAACCACAAATACCATTATGCACCTCAGTCAAAGTGGTCAATGCCTCCTCAACATTTAAACAACATAGTAGGGTTCCTTCTATGCTCCTATGGTAAAGGGTATTTCCTAAGATGACGAACCAAGATGCTTTCTTAACAAAAGTTGTTTTTAGGCTTGAGGGTAAGTCACCAGGTAGGACAACTATTCACAAGTAGGTATAAATGTAATAGTACCAAGGATCATTGGAACCAACGATTTCACACACAAATTCTGACTTTGGTACCTCGAATGCAGGCACACAAAGTTTCTCTATCAAGAATTCATGTTTCGGGCCATTATGAAGGATGTCTAGTAGGGATCCAATCATTCCCATGATATCTGCTACTTTGTTGTTGGCTCTAGGAATATACTCAAATGTGATATCAATGAATGATTCTTTGAGGCTCTCTACCAACTTTTTGTATGGAGTCAACTTATTATCCTTTGTCTGGTATTCACCATTCACCTGATTTATTATCAACTGGGAGTCTCCATATACTTTGAGGGCCATGATGTGCCACTACACTACTATTTTGAGACCTATGGTTAATGCCTCATACTCTGCAATGTTGTTAGTGCAGGGGAATGGCAATTTATAGGATCTAGGTATATAGTTCCCCTATGGGGTGATGAAGAAGACACCTACTCCTGATTCATCCTACGTGTAGGAACCATCAAAGTAGAGTTTCCAATGGTAGGCTATGCTGAGATTGAAGATGGATTCATTTTGAAACTCTGATATGAGTGGATTCTCTGAATACATGGGTGCTTTTGCAAGATGATCTACGACCACTTGGCCTTTGATTGCTTTTTGTTCCTCATACTCGATGTTAGATTTAGATAGAATCATGACCCACTTGGCCATCCTTCCTGTGAGATTTTCCTTTGATAATAGGTACTTTAGGGGGTCAATTTTGATGATGAGTTTGATTTTGTGTGCCAACATGTAATGTCTAAATTTTTGTGAAGTAAACACTACTGCTAAACAAGATTTTTTGATGAATGAGTAGTTTAACTCGTGCTCAACCATTGTGTGGTTGATGTAATAGATGGCCCTCTCTATCCCATTTTCATCATGCTGAGCTAGAAGAGCACCAAGGGTTACTATTGTTGCTAACACATAGAGGATTAGTGGCTATCTTAGGATTGGTGGCATGAGGACTAGAGGTGTGAGTAGATATTATTTGATTTTGTTGAAAGCTTCCTCACACTTTTCATCCCATTTGTACGCTACTCCCTTGTGAAGTAGTGAGAATATGGTTTTTTTTATCTACCAGTTGTGTTATGAATCTGTGGATGGACTGAAGCCTACCTTGGAGGCCTCTCAAATGTTTCAATGTTTTGGGTGTCTCCATCTCAAGGATTGGTTTTACCTTGGCAGGATCTATTTCAATACCCCTCATTGACACTATGTATCCCAATAGCTTTCCTAATTGTACACTGAAGACACACTTCTTTGGATTTAAGTGGACCTTGTATTCCTCCAGCCTGTCAAAAATAGCACTCAAGGTTGCTATGTGACCTCTCCTTTTTTTGGATTTTGCTAGTATGTCATCAACATAATTTTTGACAGTTTTGTGGATCATTTCATGAAAGATTAACATCATATCTCTTTGGTAGGTGGCCCAAACATTCTTTAAGTAGAATGACATCATGTTCTAGTAGTAGGTCCCCCATGGACAAGTGGAGGCCATTTTGTGTTGGTCTTCTTTGGCAATCATTATTTGGTTGTACCTAGAGAAACCATCCATTAGAGAAAGCATTTCATGTCTTGATGTCATGTCCACTATCATGTCAATTTTATGCAATGGGAAATCATCTTTCAGACATTCTTTGTTTAGATCTCTGAAATCCATGCAAATTTAGATGATCCCATCAAGTTTTGAAATAGGAACCAGATTTGACACCCATTATGGATAGTTGATTGGTTGTATAA
The DNA here is from genome assembly GCA_007258455.2 of Sequoia sempervirens. Taxonomy (NCBI): domain Eukaryota; kingdom Viridiplantae; phylum Streptophyta; class Pinopsida; order Cupressales; family Cupressaceae; genus Sequoia; species Sequoia sempervirens. The sequence continues at coordinate 706,175,047 of VDFB02058242.1, read as the reverse complement.
ATCCTACATCCAATAGCTTCTTCAATTCCATCTTGACCTGAAAAGCAATATGAGGATGCATTTTCCTTAGTTTTTGTCTAGCAGGCTTTGCTTCAGAGTAGACTACTAAGTGATGAACCATAATCTCTAGATTGAGCCTGGGCATGTTTGCATAGCTCCATGAAAAATTAACTTGTATTTCTCTTAAGAAGGCTACTAGAATCTCTTGCTCCTCTTATAGTAATGAATCTGCATGGAATGTGATATGTGTTGTCTCCTCTATTCCCAAGTTTACTAGATTGCATTTTTTAGCTAAAATTGCTGATTTTTCTTGCTATAAAGCTCTAAGAGGAAGATTGAATCCCCCATCCTTGGGTGCCTCAAAGAGGTTTTCACTATCAAATGCATCCTTTCTTTTTACTTTTTTCTGGTTAGAGAGTGCCATAGTGTGGTTTTCACTCAAAGAATTTGAGATTATTCTTATTTTTTTTCTTTTGCAACTAAGCGATTCAATCATTTCCCATAGTATGCATGTGTGTCTAGCTCAATGATAAATCCTTCTTTATGATACCCACATGGAATATTATCCCGTAGTCCCATGAATTCTAAGAGTTCCTCATCATTTTTGAATGTGTCCAGAATTGGTGGTCCTCATTAGTTAGGGGTGAACTAGACAGATTTCATGGTTTTGGTTTTTAGACTCATAAGATAGGGTGCTAATCATGAGTAGAGAGGTGTCTTCAAAATGCATGGGTAAATTGGTTATGGGGTCTTACTCGCTACTTATATCTATGACCTGATCTATGGATATGGGTATTTGACGAGTGGGTGCTAATTACCAAGGATGATTTTTAACATTCATAATTGAGGTGCCTCTGCCAAGTATGGTAACCCTTGAAGGGGTACATCTAAGGCCAATATTTTTCATATGCATCTCTAGAATGAGAGGTATTAAAAGACTGTTATCATTTTGCTCAAGGTTTTTGTTCTTGTCATAACCCATGGTGAGAATCATTTGTAAGCCTTTTCTACTATCACCCATAGGTAGGTCAACTACTAGTCTATTTTTCTGGTATAGAAGATGTGATGGGTCCTCTTCTATCACTTCTTGACCTAGGTCCCCCCAACTTCTGAAGCTGGATGAACTTGCCATGAAGGTTTGGGATGATGTTCCTGCTGGTTGAGGATGTCCATGAGATCTAGGAAATTTTGGTAACTCTCCTACCATGAAAGAGTTTTTCTTCATTTTATAATTTCCAATCCATTATCTTGGATAATGACTTTGATTTTATATGTATCAAGGATGGAGGGTGTCTCTAACTCAAAAGTGGAAGCTAATGTAGTTGGGTCTACATATGGAGTGGTGGGGCCTTCATCATTTTTTGGAACTTGGGGAATTTTGTAATATTTGGCCTCCAGGATTTTACAATAGGCAAAGGGTTCAGGATCATCGTGGATGGTAACCTCTTGATTTTCATATAGGAATTTGATACATTGGTGAAAGGTCAATGCCATTTCTTGCATCCCATGGATCCACAGACGCCCCAGGAGAATGTTATAAGGTAGATCAAGGTCTAGGACTTGGCATGTGGTGTCATAAATGGTGGGTCCTACTTGAACATGAATCTAGATAGTGCCTAGAGAGACTCTTTCCTGATCATTGTAAGCTTTGATGGTGATGAGCTTACCTTTTTTGATGGAATCCTCTGAGAATCCCATATTCTTTATCAACTTTAGAGAACATATGTTAAGACCTGTGCCCCCATCCACCAAGACCCTTTTGACTTTATTTTTGTGAACTAGGACTTCAAGGTGGAGAGAACGATTGTGAGATGGTTGAGCAGGGAAATCCTAATTGGAGAATGTGAGAAGGCTTGGAGTGGTGATGTTTCTAACCATAGCTTTGAATTGGTTTGTATCTAGATTGGAGGAGATGGTGGATGAGGTTAATGCTTCTTCTAGGATTTTTCTGTGGGCAGGTGATATCTTCAGTAACTCCATGATGGAGATCTAAGAAAGAGTTCTCTTTAGATAGTTAGGGACATTATAGCCATGTAGGATGGATCTTGGATTTGAAGCAGATTCCCTAGGTGGTTGTGAGGGTCCAATGATGGTGACCTTGCTGCTGGGTGTGGTGACTCCACAGTCGGCATTGGCTCCCTTAATGTTAATGACAGGGACATACTCAAGTTTTTCCACAACATACTCATACACATGGTTCACATCCTTGTATTTTCCTTTTCCTTTATCATGTTGTTTCCCTTGTTGTGACCAAGCATCAGATTTGTGTATATCTTTAGGTTTTGGTTTCCTACTGGTTGCTCCACATTTATGATTTTTTATCAATGAAATCCTAGATTAGGTTTTTTAACCTCATGCAACTATTAGTGGTGTGCCCTTTGATTTTGTGAAAGTCATAGAGCTGGTTTTCATAGTGCCAGGGTGGTTTCACTTCTAGTTCTTGGTAATTCTCATAGGTGGGAGCCTTGATGAGGTTTTCATTTATCAATTTCTTCATGATAACCTTGAGTGGTTCTCCAAGGGCCATGTACTTTCGCTTGTTGGGATTTTTGTTTCGTTGGGATGGTCCCCCTTGATTATTTAGGTTATTAACCTAATTGTTGGTTGGTTGGTGTTATGATACTATGTTGGTTTGGGTGTTGTTTCAATAATTATTTTACAGTTGTTGGTAGGTTTGGTTATTTTCCTTAGAGCACTGATCACGACTTTAGCATCAACCACACCATCATTTGTGACATTTTGTTTCTTTCCCATGTGCAAGGTTTCTCATTATAATTGTTGGATGGGTGATTGTTTTGTTGTTCTAGATATGTGGATGTCCCTCCTTGTGAAATAAGAACTTGTTCATTGTTAAGCACCTTAGGGGTCAATTGATCATATGTGGTGATTCCTTGAAGCTTAAGATGGAATGCTAAGGCTCTATTGAGGTTGGAGATGATTGTGCACACTTTTTGTTCTTCTGGCATGACCCATTTCCTCCTATTAGCCTTGGATCACCATCATTGTAGGAAGGAAGCAAATGATTCATTCTTTCCTTGTTTAAGAGTTGATAGTTCCTCAAGACTGACATCCATACTGATATTAAATGAGTAATTTTTAATGAATGCATCCATAATCTCTTGGAACTTCTTGATGCTAGGAGGAAGGTGAGAGAACCACTCCATGGCATGGCTAACCAAAGTTCTAGGAAATAGCCACATCAAATAGGTATTGTCATATGTGACTTCCATGCAATGAACTTGGAATTCCCTGATGTGATCTGTAGGGTATCCTGTCCCATAGTATTTAACAAATTTGGGGATCTCAAATCCCTTTGGGAACGGTTTCATTACAAGGCTCCTATCAAATGGATAGGGACACAAGTTACTAGGTGTCTTTATGGTCTTCCCTAATTGTAAAAAAATTACTTGTGGTGAGAGTAACTTGATCTATGTTGCTACACCATTTTGTAGATCAGGGGGTGGGATGAAGGTGTTATGTGGTGGTTCAATTGTTGGGGGGATGGGTGGATTGATTGGTGTGTTGGTGGATGGTGCTTGCACATTTTTCTGCACCAAGTATGCTTGTACTTGTTGCTATATCAACAACGCTTATTGTTGATCCTATTGTTGTTGCGCTAATAGTGCCTATTGCTGAGCTTGTTGTTGTTGTACCAATAATGCTTTTTGTTGGGCTACTTTTTTCTAATGCTCCCAATTTCTTGAGCATCAGAGTTTGATGGATTTAGCCTATTCCTAACCCTCGTAGGCTAATATGTCTTGTTAGAGGGTCCCTTTTGGAAGTGAACAATGGTTTTTCTCCTTCAGAGTTCAGTGTTGGGTCAAAGCTTAGCCTTCATTTGACTCAATTTCACATACTTACTATTTATAGTAAGTCATTGTTCAGGGTTTCTATTTTTAGACGAACATCCGATCACATGGAGAATAGGGAGAGTCGACTCTTGGCTCAGACGAAATAACAATCAGACAAGTATTTCAAGAGATATTAAATTTTAAGTGACTTAAGTGATTTATTTAAATATTTTAATGTTATTATAAAGTTATAAAGTAACTTTATAATCATAAAGTCACTTTAATATTATAAAGTGCATTAAGTGAATAATTTAAAGTGGGAATATATCTTTTATCCCACATTGGTCAGGAAAGTGTTTGAGCTCTCATAAGAAAAAAATAAAAAGGGAAATAAGAGCTCATTCTCATCATCCAGGAATTGATATTTGTTTGATGTGATTATTTGGTGAAGGAGCCAGCTAGGGTTTTTTCCATTCTTGAGATCTTTGGGAACAATCACTCCCATTGATTTACAATTTTGAGGGTGTGAAATATCATCCAAATTATTGCTTCATTGTGAGCTTCACTTTAGGAGTTTAATTTGTGCTAAATTGGAGAAGAAATACAAGGAATACAAGGTTTTGATGCATATCCACTTTCAAATTATAAAGGCATTGAAGATTCATTGTGAAATATATTTATTGTTGGCTGCTACAGTAAATGCTTCAGTACTCATGCTATAGTACCCACGTACAGTGATCGCTATAGTGACAAGCAGCTATGGGTTATCAAATTGAGACTATGTTGGAGTTTAGAAGGCTTAGTTCAGCCTATAGAGTGGTGGCTAAAGAAAGATAGGTTTGGTATGAGGATGCACATGTTCTATAACCTCTTCTATAGTAGTTTGAGCCTCTAATAATATTGGCAAGTGTTCATTTCCAGATCAGAAAGTTAAATACATATTTCCTTATGTATAGTGCATGACTTTAGCTGCGTAATCTGCTACAAATCTGAGCAGCAACTACTGTTGTAATCTGTGAGTCTTGTTCATTAAAAGATCAGTCCTTCAGTCATTCATTTTAAGTGGTAAGGGTCTAATTTGATATATTCTCTCTGTATTTCTAAACATTCCTAAGTCTTCCATGGAATAAGAATATCAGTATTTGTATTGATTAAGGAGGCAATATGTTGAAATGTTCTATTAATTCTGAATTTTCAGATCTGATCATTGTCTTTTGAAGTTATGAGAGTAATAGTGCTACTATAGTCTTTCGTGAGTCATGGAAAGTCTTCTTAATCATTGCATTTAATCTCAGTGCTTTTATGTTCACTATGATTCAATTGACATGGTAATAAGCTGCATTTACAGTCAATAAAATAAGTGGAAGGAGATTGCATGCTATATGTTTGTTAAAATGTGCATTTGTTGTATAGCTATATTGGAAAGTTGTTATCAGACTTGATGTAGTGGCAATAAAATCAGTTTTGAAGGGTTGAATGTTCATTATTTGTTTACGCACAATATTGGTTATCATTTCTATGTATTGGTATATGTTCTGAAATTGCAAATCATTCAAAAGAAAACAAAACAAACACATATCAGAACTCAAACATTACATGCCAACTACTTGACAGAATGTTAGAAGGCCGAATTTGAGTTTCCAAAGTAGAACTTGTTAGAGTTCTTACATTATTTTTGTTCTTGGTATTGTTTCAACGCTTGTTGGTATGCTTGTTGCTGAGTTGCTTGTTGTTATGCAAGATATTGTTCTTGCGCTTGTGCTTGTGCTTGTACTTGTGCCTGGGCAACTTGTTGTTGTAATAGGGCTTGGTCTTGAGCAGCCTTCTATGCTTGTTGTGTGGCTAGAGTGGCTTGGGTGGCTTGGGCAGCTTGTTGTGCTGCTTGAGCAACTTAAATCATTTATCTGATTAAGTCATTCTCACTCATTAATTAAATCGATCAATATGATCTAATTAACCTTGGCTCCTTTATTTAATTAATCTCTAAATTCTATCTTCTCTTAAAATAAAATAAATTAAACCTTTTTTTATTTAATCTAATCATCATCCTCTCTAGCTAAATAAATCAAAATATTTATTTAACTATCTCTAAAACCACATTCCTCTCATCTTTTATTTAAATTAACCCATAAATCTAAGTCAAATTTGTCACATCATCTAATCCCTCATTAAATTAATTAACCCTCAATTAATTTAATCCTAATCTTTGTCCCATCCTCTAGATTTTGCCACTTGCACATAAAAATAGATTTAATTCATTTATTAAATACCTATTTTCTCTCAACATGGCATAATAGGGGAATATTCCTTCAAATTTGAAATCTTTCCAAGTGGACTTTGTCCTTCCAACAAGACATTTATTTCATCTTTGCATTGAGCCAAGTGGCATTTAAGAATTCCTTTTTCCCTCTTACATGTCATTTCATTATTTTCAAAATTCACCTAATTGCATTTATGGGCACATTCATCAAAATATGCACATCCCTCATCCATTCTCATCTTGACAAGTGGCATCTTGTCATTGGTTGAAAGTTAGTCCCACATTGCTTTATTTTGGGAATTTCTTCATCTTGTCATTCTATAAATAAGAGGCTTCTTTCCTCATTTCATCATCCACAATTTGAGTAACTTACTATACTAAAATACATATTCAAGTATTGCAATTCTCATCCATTTCATCAAGTCTTGGCTAGGCTATGTAGGTTTTTCATCTTGGAGAACACTTGAATCTTCAACAAAGTGGATCAATCATCATCAAATCATCAATTTGGAATGTAGATGATTATGTCATGTTTGAGTTGACGATGTCTGATTTATTTTGACTATCCTAATGACCTGTAAAAGAATGACCTAGGGGGCCTTAGGGCTCATTGACAGATGGCCTTTCCTACACAACAATGCACAGAGATGTAGTTCGACATGACCCTTAACCTTGTTTCAACAAAAAAGGATCGAATCATGATTTTATTTGACAACAACTAAAGACCAACCTAATGCCTTGGGGGCACATCAATAGATGGCCTTGAATACGTCTAGTCATAGAGGCGAAATAGTTCGACAATGAAAAGGACTAACATGATTGAATTTGACTCTATTTTTGGGATTTTTTTGGAAATTAACTTAATGTTTTTGGGTTTTGACATGTTTTGATTTTTTTGGATTTTTGAAATGTTTTTATTTTTATGGTCATTTTTCAAGACATTTTATGATTTTTATGGTTTTTTTTAGGACATTTTATGATTTTTATGGTTTTTTCAAGACATTTTATGATTTTTATGGCTGTTTTCAAGACATTTTATGATTTTTATGGCTGTTTTCAAAATATTTTATGATTTTTATGGCTTTTTTCAAGACATTTTATGTTTTTTTGGCTTTGTTTAGGACATTTTATGATTTTTATGGCTTTTTTTATTTTTGAAGATCATGAAAAATTCATGTGAATGATGCCTAAAAGAAAGTGAGCAAGCCTGCATAAGAATCCAAGGACAAACATGATCCTTACCCTAGTCAAGTTGAATACCAATTGGCAGGTGATGATGATGATGATGGCATTGTTTGATGTGGGAAGGACACATCCTAAAACAACATGAGGATTAAGATAATGTGACTAAAGGATCAAGGTCTACAACAAGGCTAGGAAAAAATCCAAGAATGTTTCGGATGATGTACGATGTTGCATAGCAAGATTGTATGGATTAGGTGTATTGCATTTGGAATGACTTCTTTTCAAGGATTGAATGTGATGATAGAAGGATGTTGGATAAGCGAATTAGAATCCTTAAACCAATGACAAGGGAAAAACAAGTCCAACAATAGGTATGAAAGGATAATGGATTGATTTTGGCAAAATATAGGAGACATGAGGTTGGACGAATTATCATATGATCTCCGAGGACTATGTTGTATAGGAATAATTTGTTTTCTCCAAGATATATGGGTTTGGATAAATTCTATGAAGTCTATGACATGATATTTCATGGATAGTTTACAACCAAAGGATAAACATGTCAAGATTTTTCCTAGAGCATGATTTATGTTTGTACCCCAATCCCTATCAAGATCAAAGTAGGTGGGAAAATGGATAGAAAAGATAGGGCTTAGATGGATAGATGGAAATGTCATAAGAAATGTCATGCAAAGGGTATGGGAGATGGGACAACTTGCCCCCAATTGTAATGGTCTACATGGATAATTTCTTTTACACATGATGCCTGCTTTATAGGTTTTCATCATGGTACTTATCCAAAGCGCCATTGACGTGGTTTTCACTATTGGACAAATTGGTTTCTCTTTACTATTTTTTTTCTTTTTTCTTTTTTTTTTTTGCTATTTTTGATATTTCTTGATGGCCTTGATACTTTAGATGATCACTGAATATTCTGAATCCTTCAATGGTTCTAATATAGACATTGGTTCCATTATATGCCAATAATGTCCTTTATGGAGTAGTTTCCTTGTTAGGATCATATCACTTACATACAACTGATTGATGTCATTGTGATCCTTTCTGATACTAGAGTTGGCCTTATCAAAATACACACATTGTGATAGAGTGCCATGAGTCCTTATAATAAAGAGTTGTTGTCAAGATGTGATAGATTCATGAGGTATGTCTTTTGGAATAATGGATGATGGTAGATGTGGGGGGATTGTTTGGACGTTTGGATGAATCACTTTTTATTTTCCAAACTTGGGATTTTGGATGGCGAAGTTTGAAATTTTAATTGGGATAGCATTTGGAACCAACAGATTTATATTCCTTTCTTGATGACCATTTTGAAGAAGGTGGAAATTTATTAAATGTGGGAGTCCTCTTTTCTTGTGGCTCTACATTTTGATTGGCTTTTAATTTTGAAATATTTTCTTTGCTTGATCTAGTTTTATTTGGGATCCATTTTAACTTCATTTGTACACTCAAATTTTTGTTTGATTTAATGGACTTTGACATTTGATTTTAAACTTTGGCTTTGTAAGACTTTTGTTTTTGCTGGTTCCAAATGGAAGGTTTAAGCTATTGGAAATGATGGTTTATGGTATGGATGGAAGGAGTGTTAGCAACAATCTTATGGTAAGAACTACTCATGGTCTCCATTTTGATGTTTGTATTTAATAAAGTTTCCCCCAATATTGACGAGGTACCGCTAACATCATTAGATTTGCTAATTGAAGAATAGCCAAGACCTTGATGTCCAAAATTTTCCTAAAACTCTATTGGTTATGGAATTCCTTGCTCATGTTGGCCTAGTCCTTTTCCTTGATATTGCATGATCTAACCAATTCTATTTGCGATGGGGTATTTTTTGTTTTGAAAGAAAGATGCAACCCATCATTATGTATGTGGACATTGTTACTTGGTATTTTCTCATCTACAAGAAATCCTGCTCTGACATAGATAGATGATCCTATTTGATAAAATGTCATAGATTCATTGACATGTTGGATATATTTGGTTTTATTTTGTGACATATCAGATTCAGATGATTCTACTAGTGCTTCCAAGTCGATTTTGAAACCATCTTCATGGTCATTATCATAGAGTCCTATGAATTCAGCTATAGCTTAATCATTTTCAAATATGTCTAGAGTAGGAGACTCTTGTTCTAGAGGAAGATCATATGCATGTCCCATGGAGGAAAGTGTCTCATTTTGGGAAATGGATGTGTTTGGAGTTTGGATAGGATCAACTTCAAATTTTTGATTATGAATGGCATAAAGGTTGATGAGTGAGTCATTTTGGATTTCTTGATCAATGGTAATGTTATGATCAAAGATAGGTTTGTCTTGGGTGACATGATTGTCTGAAAGGATTTCTTGGATGGACTTAAGGATGGGTTCATAGGATAGAATACTTGTATCTTGATATGAAGGTGAAGCTATGTTTTCATCCCTTGGTTTTTCCTCTTGACATGTATCCTCAAGTTTAGGCAATGGAGTGTGACATTGGACAAGGATATGATTTTCATGAATAAATGTGTATTGGGATGGAGGGGGTTGGAATGGATTAGTGGATGAAGGACTAGGATAAGATGTCGAGGCATGGAATGGGTTGAGGAATGATGGACTAGGATAGGATGTAGAGGCTTGGAATGGACTAGTGTAAGGTTGGTTTCCCTTGTCAAGGTTAGGATAAAGGTGATTAATGGATGTTTGTTGTGGATCGAGGGTATGGATTATTCAAGCGAATCTTGATAGTGAGGGTAGATAGATGGAGGACTAGAGTTTATGGGTTGTTGGTAAGAGGGATAGATGGATGGCTGACTATGAATTGAGGTTGATTGGTATTTGGATTCAAGGTATTATCTTTTTAAGTCTATGGCTTGTTGGGCTTGGCCATTTCAGATTAATTGGTATTCATCCTGATTAGCAAGCATATCAAGGTGAATTGAAGACATGATGGTGAGATGAAGTCTAGAAAATGACAATGCAAATGTATGAATTAAGCTTAAGGTAAGCAACCTAAGCTATGTTTTTTTGGATTTTTTTGAAATAAGGTATGCCTAAATGCAATGCAAATATTTTTTTTTTTGGTATTTTTGGTATTTTGAGGATGCTTAAATGAGGGTAATGAAAATGTCTCTAGAATCTAAAGTATGACCAAGTATAAAAGGGGAATGATGCTAATGCAAAGCGTTAAAAAAACTATGATATGTAGTTGAGATGACTATGATATGAACTATGCACCATTGTTGTGAAACTTAAGGAAGGAGCTGCTAGCCAACCTAAGATAGTCCAATGTTTCCAAAAGAAATTATCAGTGACCTCAAGGAGTGGATGACAAGTGACAAGTTTGACAAGGTGAGCCTCAAACTAAACTAATGAGTTTAAAGGTTATGCCAAATTGGCAAGGACTGATGTGGAAAATGATAAGGTCAACGATAACTTTTCTTTGTAGTAATGGGCCTATAACAAGATATGGCAAGTTTACCTATTCCAAAATTTTCAAAATGGTGTACACAACCTAATATTTGTTTAAATGAATATAATGGAATGATGGGAAATGAAGTGAGCAAATCCTTGGTTTAAAAATAGCAGTGGAAAAATGTTGGCTTAGTTTATGTTAAAGTTGAAATGTTATCATATTTTGGTGTGATGTTTGATTGGTTTTGACAATGTTTTGAATACACACATGCAAGGAAAAATAGATAATAAAAAAATTCAACATAGAAACAAGCATGTACAATCCTAGGGTTGGTAAGGACTTTATTCACTGGATTCCATGCGGGTTTCCCCAGCCACACTTATTCTTAGTGGGTGACTTACAAGCTTGTCCACACCAACTCCCCTCCATGGCACTCACTTCTCTAGGTCAACCAAGCTTCGAGCCCTCATAAATCTCCCACAACATGCTCTTCATCTCTACTAAGAACTACAAGAATGTGGATGCCTTGTGATAGGTACAGGGTTGGATTGAATCAATCATTGACTCAATGCTCCGAGTCTCACCTTTGATAACCCCTTGGTGTCACTTACTCCACCACTCAACCTGTAGGTCCTATGCTACTTAGGCACCCCTAGTTCCTCTGCCAACCCTGCTATCATTTCTAATTTGTTGCTACCAAGCCAAACTTGGTGCTCTTCCTCTCTCACTCTCCCTAGCCCTTAATCCTTTTAAAGACTAGATAACCTCTAATTCCTCCTAACTTGTTTGCAGGGGCGTGCATAGGTTACCATGACTTCAAACTATCTAGGAAGGGTTCTTGTACAACCTCCATTCACTACTTCTCCATCGCTGACCCAAAACCCTAATCTTGGGTTTGGGAAGGGCTACTAGGCTTGAGCCCCTTTTAGGTCTCCTCACCCAAGAAAATAGGTTAACACTCTTTTCCTTCAATTGGTTAGGCCAAACTCCCTTCTGACACCCTAACTCAAATTCCAAGCTCTAACAGATTTTTAAGATTTTGGACCCTCTCTATCCGTACACAGGCCCAACTCAGGTTTCCCCAAAAACTAGGGTTTCATTGGCCATTTTCTTGGTTTGTCTGCTCTTTCTAGCCTCCAAATGATCAGTCAAGAACTCCACCTTATTGTACACCTTTATGAAGGCTCCTGCAACCACTACATGCATTTCCCTATCAAAAATTCATCACCCCTGCCATGTTAGAGCTAACTTTTCATTTTCTTTCCCAAACTAAGTATTAACCAACTCGCTTAGGGAAATATTTTTAGCATGATTTTTTATTCCCTACTGACTCTTACCACTATAGTATGTATAGACATGGAGTTTAGTCTTTTTTCCAACAAGTCCATACTTCTTGGTACGGTGAGGAAACAGACTAAACCTCCATTTTTACCAGATTTACCAGTCAAAATAGCAAGAAAGAAAACATAGAATTTACAAAATAGATGAAAGCGATGAGTAAACTATCTAATGTACCAAAAATAGAACTTCCAGAGGCTTCACTACATGCTATCAACCCTACAAAATGCCTCTTTCAAATCATTTTACAACTGTCACATGAGCAAGAACAAAAAAATAGAACTTTTCACACAAAAATCACTATTTTTTTATTATCTACATATAACATCAAACATTCCTAATGCTTCCAACCCTCAAACAGGTCGAGAGTGATCTTTAAATAATCTTGGAAATAGTTAGGTTTCCTCTTTCGAGCCTAGAAACGTCCAAAATATGGGTGTCGCAAAACACAGTGTGTTTAGCAACCTTGGTCTATTGCAAAGAAATCAACCAAAGATTGGCTTCCAAAACTTATTCAAATTCACCACTTCTAACCTAATAAACAAAGGCCCTCAACACAAATAAGATGGTCCACAAGACCCTACACAACATAACAAAATTAAACTTCAACCAAAAACTCCAATAAGGCTTGAATTTTGCCAGGTGCTCCTGCACCATTCTCCCCCTCTCAGCACAAACACTAAGAACTGGAAGGAGGGATCATTGCCAAGTCAATGCCAAGTTTCTTGAGTTGATCTTCTTGTACCCATGTAGCTTCTGAGTTAGGCTTGTTCTTCCACTTGATAAGGTGCTCCATGTATACCTTATTCCTTGTAGACCTTTTCACTCTGGACTCCAAGATCTGCTCTGCCTGAGGCTGCTCTTGATTAGGTAGGGGTACATTACTAATGTCCTTGAAGATTTCATGACTGTTCTGAACCTCATCACTGACTGTTCCCTTATACCTGATCAAATCAACAACATTGAACACCGGTGAGATGCCCAAATCTGATGGTAACTCCACCTTGTATGCATTCTTGCCATATTTGGCCAACACCTTGCATGGGCCCACTCTCTTCATTTGCAACTTGGTTGCCATTCCTTTCTACAATCTAGATTTGTTGAGGTGGACCATAACATAGTCCCCAACTACAAATTGTACATCTTTCCTTGACAAATCAACATTCTCCTTCAACTTTTGAGTTGCTACTGTAACTATTTTCTTAACCTGCTCATGAATCTCCTTCATGGTCTGAGTGAAGTCTTTTGCATGTCCACTCCTATTCTCCATTGATCCAAGGTCTCTGAGTTCACAGATTCCTCTTAGGTGCATCCCATACACAACCTCAAAAGGACTTTTCCCTATAGTTCTATTAACACTGTCATTGTAGGCATATTCAACTTGGGAGATCACCATATCCCATGTTTGTCCATATTCTTTAGTCAAGCACCTCAGAAGATTACCTAACACTCTGTTAACCACCTCTGTTTGACCATTGGTCTGGGGATGGTAACCTGATCCAAAAGATAGATTTGTACCCAATCTACTCCATAGAGTCTTCCAAAAATGACTCATGAACTTCACATCCCTGTCTGATACAATGCTCAATGGCAATCCATGGATTCTTACAACTTCCCTGAAGAAGAGATGGGTTATGTAACTTGCATCATGTGTAGTCTTGCAGGGGATAAAGTGACTCATCTTGCTAAATCTGTCCACAACTACATAAACACTGTGAAAACTAGTTTTGGTCTTAGGGAGACCTACCGCAAAATCCATGCTCACACACTCCCATGGTCTGTTAGGAATGGGCAGAGGTTGATACAAACCAGCATTGCTAGCTCCCCCTTTTACTTTCATGCAAACTACACACTGCTCCACATATTTTCTAACATTCCTTGGCAACTTGGGCCAATAGTAAAACCTTTGCACTAATTCCAATATTTTGTTGATGCCAAAATGACCACTAAGATTGCCATTATGCTTCTCTTGAATCAAATTTTCCCTCATGGATCCCCTTGGAACACATAACTAACTTCCGTTAAATAACAGTCCATTTTACAGTGTATACTCAACATATTGACTATGAATGATTCTCAAAATCTGAGCATACCTTGTAGGCTTCTGAGAAGTCTTCATCTTCACCATAGAGGTCTTTGAAACTCTCTAATCCAATGCTTTTCAGCTGTATCTCCTACATTGTCAACATTCTCCTGCTTAATGCATCTGCCACCTTATTCATTTGTCCCTTCTTGTGCTTGATAGTGAATGTGAAGGCTTGGATGTATTCCATCCATTTCAAATGTCTATTGCTCAGCTTCTCTTGGGTGTTAATGTAACTGAGTTCCTGGTTATCGATGAAGACCACAAACTCTTTGGGCAACAAATAGTGTCTCCACTTCCTAAGGGACTGCACTAAAGCATATAATTCTAGATAATAGGTGGAGTATTTTTTCTTGGCTTCATTGAGATTTTTACTAAAGAAGGATACAGGCCTACCTTCTTGACTAAGTACTCCTCCTATTGCTACTCCACTTGCATCACACTCAACTGTGAATAACTTATCAAAACTAGGCAACAAAAGTATAGGTTGGGTTGCTACCTCTTGTTTTAGTTTTTCAAATCCTTTATCAGCCTCTTGAGTCCACTTAAACTTTGTTTTCTGACCACCTTTGATTGTATCTAATACTAGTGCACAAATTCCATTGAAGTTCCTTATAAATTTCCTATAAAATTGAGCCAATCCATGAAAACTCCTTACCTTTGTTGTTGTGGTTGGTGTAGGCTAGTTTAGGATGGCTTCCACCTTGCTTGGATCCATCTTCAGGGTTCCTTTGGATACTACAAAGCCTAGATACACAATTTCTTGCTTGAAGAACTCACACTTCTCAAGGTTAATTGCCAACTGTTCTTCTTGCAACCTTTTAAGAACCATCTCCACATGCTTCAAATGTTCTTCTGCTATCTTACTGAAAATCAGTATGTCATCAAGGTAGACTACTACAAAGATCCCTGTGAAATCCTTGAGCACCTCATTCATTAGTCTCATGAACACGCTAGGGGCATTTGAGAGGCCAAATGGCATCACTTTCCACTCATATAGGCCATCATTTGTCTTAAAAGCTGTCTTCCACTCATCACCTTCCTTAATTATGATTTGATGGTAGCCACTCTTGAGGTCCAACTTAGTGAAATATTGTGCTCCTCCAAGGCAATCCATTAAATCTTCTATTCTAGGTATTGGGAATCTATACCTGATTGTAATCCTATTGATTGCTCTAGAATTAGTACAAAGTCTCCACTTACCTCATTTCTTTGTTGCTAAAACAACTGGGATTGCACAAGGGCTGATGCTCTTTTGAATTAGACCTTGATTCAACAATTCTTCCACTTGCCTAGCCACCTCTAGGTTCTGCTAAGGAGTGAGCTTGTATGCTGCTTTGTTAGGCAATGAGGCTCTAGGTATAAAGTCAATTTGATGACTTATTGCTCTCTTTGGTGGTAGAGCTGCAGGTGTACCATCACTCGCTATGCTCTTGTATTTATCAAGTAACCTTTGGACTACTTCTGGTAAGACTATCCTTTCAGCCTTTTCCCCCTCTTTGGACTACATCATGATCACATATCCTTCATTCCCTTGGTGTTGGTCCTTAATGAACTCCTTGCCACTACTCAACATGATGTTAGGTACCTTTGACTACCCTTCATCTTCCTCTGTCAATGACTATAGCTTGAAGGTTCTTCCATCCTTCTTGAATGAAATGGTGTTCTCCTTTCCATCATAAATAGCACTTCTATCATATTGCCATGGTCTGCCTAGTAGTAGATGGCATTCATCCATGGGTAATACATCACAAACCAGCTTGTCTTTATAGCCTCTAATTGAAAATTCCACGGTTACTTGCTCATTCACCAAAACACTCTGCCCTTTATTCAGCCATGTGACCTTGTAGGGGTTAGCATGAGGTACCTTCTACAATTTCAGCTTAGTTACTGCCTCCTCTAAGATTATATTATTTGTAGAACTAGAATCTACAATGACCTTGCATACCTTACCAAGTATTTTTCACCTTACTCTAAAAAGAGCTCTTCTTTGCTTAGGTTCCTCCTTGACTGGTTGTCTGATCAACACTCTGTTAAACATCAGACTCTCTCCAATTTTAGATTCTATATGACTGATCTCAGTTGCCTTAGGGCTCATGGTGTCCTCTTGTGCATAGGCCACTCTCTTTTCATTGCTTGAAGAAGAAGCTTTCTCTGGGCATCTATAAGCTGGGTGACCTAGTTGGTTGCAATGGTAACACTTCATGGTGGCAAAGTAAGAGTTATTTCTACCTACTCCTCTTCCTCTATTTGAACCTCCTTGAGGTCCTCTTCCTCTATTAAATCCTCCTCTTGAAGATGCTTCACCTCCATGCTCAGTGAGCTTAGATTCTCCTTGGTTCTTTTGATCATTACCTCTACCTTGGTAACCACCACGTTGTCCTCTTTGATCTCTTTGATCTCTTCCTTTTCCTCTGCCCTTAGAGGATTGATCTTGCTTTCTTTTGTTCCTTTCCTCAATCTTTATAGCCAACTAATAACATTGGTGGACTGTCTTGGGACTGAGTAAAGCCATCTCTTCCTGAATGTTCCACTTCAATCCATTAAGGTACCTAGCCATTTTTAGGTTCTCATCCTCTATCACATTTGATCTCAAGCAAAGCTTCTAAAAATCTTCAGTATAGGTGTTGACATCTTGGTCTTTCTGCCTTAGACTTTGCCTCTTCTTGTGCAATTGGATCTCATAATCATCTGGCATGTAGGCTTCTTTCACTTTAGCAACCATTCCTTTCCAAGTTGATATGGTCTGCTTGCCTTCTTTCTCCCTTTCAATCTGAACAAACTTCCACCATGTCAAAGTTGATCCTCTCAACCTTGATTTAGCAACCTTCACTTTCTGGGCTTCAATGACTCCATCACATTCAAAGTGGTTCTCCATGCCATCTATCCAATCCATGACCAAATCAGGATCCATATTTCCACAGAACAATGGTATACCCTCAAGTCCTTTTCCACTCAGGGCTTTCAATGCCTTCAAGAAAGGCTCCTCCTCCAGAAGAAGGTCAGGTTCAGGGACCTTGTCCTCCTCTGCAACCTCTTCTTCCTTTGGCACCGTTCCTTCCAACCTTGCACTATTCAATGCTTTCTCAAGTTGTTCTATTCTTTCTTTTAAGGACTTGTTGTCCTCTCCTTGTTCTTCAACTCTCTTTGCTAATTGTGCATTTTTCACCATGTTTTAGAGTTTCACTTGACTCAACTTCTGACATATAAGTTGCTTTCCCAAATCTTTTGCTGCTCTAATACCAATCTGATAGGGACGGGGTTGGATTGAATCAATCACTAACTCAATGCTCCAGGTCTCACCTTTGATAACCCCTTGGTGTCACTTACTCCACCACTCAACCTGTAGGTCCTATGCTACTTAGGCACCCTTGGTTCCTCTACCAACCCTGCTATCATTTCTAATTTATTGCTACCAAGCCAAACTTGGTGCTCTTCCTCTCTCACTCTCCCCAGCCCTTAATCCTTTTAAAGATTAGATAACCTCTAATGCCTCCTAACTTGTTTGCAGGGGTGTGCATAGGTTACCATGACTTCAAACTATCTAGGAAGGGTTCTTGTACAACCTCCATTCACTACTTCTCCATAGCTGACCCAAAACCCTAATCTTGGGTTTGGGAAGGGCTACAAGGCTTGAGCCCCTTTTAGGTCTCCTCACCCAAGAAAATAGGTTAACACTCTTTTCCTTCAACTAGTTAGGAAAAACTCCCTTCTGAAACCCTGACTCAAATTCCAAGCTCTAACAGATTTTTAAGATTTTGGACCCTCTATGTCCGTACACAGGCCCAACTCAGGTTTCCCCAAAAACTATGATTTTATTGGCCATTTTCTTGGTCTGTCTGCTCTTTCCAGCCTCCAAATGATCATTCAAGAACTCCACCTTATTTTTCACCTTTATGAAGGCTCCTACAACCTCTACATGCATTGCCCTATCAAAAATTCATCACCCCTACCACATTAGAGCTAACTTTTCACTGTCTTTCCCAAACTGGGTATTAACCAACTCGCCTAGGGAAAGATTTTTAGCATGCTTTTTGATTCCCTACTGACTCCTACCACTATAGCATGTATAGACATGGATTTTAGTCTTGTTTCCAACAATTCCATACTTCTTGGTATGGTGAGGAAATAGACTAAACCTCCATTTTTACCAGATTTACTAGTCAAAAGAACAAGAAAGAAAACACAGAATTTACAAAATAGATGAAATCGATGAGTAAACTATCTAATGTGCAAAAATAAGAAATTCCAGAGGCTTCACTACATGCTATCAACCCTACAAAATGCCTCTTTCAAATCATTTTACAACTGTCACATGAGCAAGAACAAAAAAATAGAACTTTTCACACAAAAATCACTATTTTTTTATTATCTGCATATAACATCAAACATTCCTAATGCTTCCAACCCTCAAACAGGTTGAGAGTGATCTTTAAATAATCTTGGAAACACTTAGGTTTCCTCTTTCAAGCCTAGAAATGTCCAAAAGATGGGTGTTGCAAAATACAGTGTGTTTAGCAACCTTGGTCTATTGCAAAGAAATCAACCAAAGATTGGCTTCCAAAACTTATTCAAATTCACCACTTCTAACCTAATAAAAAAAGGCCCTCAACACAAATAAGATGGTCCACAAGACCCTACACAACATAACAAAAATAAACTTCAACCTAAAACTCCAATAAGGCTTGAATTTTGCCAGGTGCTCCTGCACCACCTTGGCAATGACTGTTGCTACACCAACAAATAGAAGGGTTTTTGGCTTCTAAAAAAAGAGGTGTCTAGTAAGGGAATCTGTGAACAAGAGCCTGTATGTAATAGCTTGAGAATTGGGAGGCCCACTCCCACTCTCATCACCAGCAAGTCTCGGCAGACCGAGGGTCTTGCGACTTGGATTTGAATGATGCTGGCCACTCCTTACTGTACAATTTTCATTCTCCCCCTTTGATATAGCCCATCAAAAAAACTGCTCAAGGTCAAACCTTAAGGTGATGAAATCCCCAGGGAATCCTCTCCTAAGAAAAAATACCAATGTGTATTTCTCGTCTCCTAGGATTGCACAAGTGTGCAAGGGGATTGGATATGTACACACTAGATTGGGTAAAACAAAATGTGCAAGCACACAAAACATGAAAGACATGGTTCTTTTTAAGCACCAATTAAAATCTTATGTAATCCAAAAACACAATCAGTTTCAAAATCAAGTCTTCGACAAATGTCTTGCACCAAACTAGTTAGTAGTTTTGATTTCAAATCTTTGATAAGCATATGATTTTATTTCAAATTTTCATTAAACAAACCTACAAGAAAGTAAACTAAATTAGCCTCGAATCAACAATTAAACTATGAAAAAGAAAAAAGACATTAATCTAAAAAACTAATCCAAAATTAAAAGCTAATCTAAAATTAAAAGCTAATCTAAAATTAAAAACTAATCTAAATTAAAAGTTAATTAAAAACAAATCTAAAATTAAAAGACTGTCTAAATTAAAAACTAATCTAAAAAAACCTAATCTAAATAAGAATGAATCTAAATTAAATTAAATCTAATCTAATCTAAATTAGATAAAATGTAAATTGGAATTAAAAATAAATTAAATTAAAACTAAAACTAAAATTAAAATCTAAAGAAAGGGAAATCTAAAAGAAATCTAAATCTATCTAAATTAAAAAAAATCTAAATTAAACCAAATTAAAGAATCTAAAAAATATAAATCTAATTTGAATTTAAATCTAATTTAAAATCTAATTTTAAAACCTAAATTAAAATCCAAAGCTAATTTCAATCTAAAAATAAAAAATCTAAAACAATTTAAAAGTTAATCTAAATTAAAGTTAAAACTAAATCTAAGACTAAAATTAGACTAAATTAAAACTAAAACTTAATCAAAATCAATGCTAAAAAAAAAAAACAATTCTAAACCATTGCTACCAAGACAAATATTTTTCAGTCAATGAATTGTTGTTTTAGAAGTTTCTAAAAATTTGAAAATTATATCTTTCAACTTTTTCAATTGATGGATTGTTGTTTTTTAATTATAGATTGTTTCTAAAGTTTTTAAAATTATATCCTTTCATGTCTTCAAAACTCATACGACAAAATAAAAAACAACCAAATGGGATAGGTGTTGATGAACCTGAAATATGCTCATAGTTTAAATATTATGATGTATTTTAAAACCCTTACTCTTTTTGCTAAATGGTTGTTTAACTCTTTGATTAAAAACTTTTTATCTGAAATTGGGTAGTGTCCTATAGCTATGCATTCCTATATTCCTGCAGCTTTATTTGTCTCACTAATTACCCTATTTGACTTCCCAAATGACTCATATAATGCATATGGTTTTTGAATGATGAAATAGATTTAATATGTAATTAATGAATGTATCGTGTTGTTTGCCACAAATTCTTTCTTTTGCTTATGTTGTCATGTGCATCGCAGGTTGTTGAAGAGAGCATGAACGAGTCAAGCGCAGCAGACATCGGCCTTGCAGTAAAGCCTATTTGTAGCATAGTGTCAAGGAAGTTTTTCCATTGAAGACTCTCTAACCGGGTCATTGGGAAGAAACTATAATGATCATTTAATCTGGAAAGAGTGGAATGCTAAATTCTCTCAGGATTGTGTTGAACGGATATGCTTTCATTTATGAGAAGTTTGTTCCTTGGTTTCAGGATATACTTATGTCCACATCTTTCTCTATTAAGTTAGTTAATTAGTTGCTTTTCTTATAAATAAGTGTTCCTCCTACGTGAGTGAGCAAGCATAGCATGTAAAAGTTAGTATGATAATAAGAAGCAGAATATGTAAGAGTTAGTATTATTAAGAAGAGATGGTTTTCCTGTGTTAGTTTTCATGCAAGCAAAACAATGTATATCATTCCTAGTTTATGAATAAAAGCTGATGAAGTTTTGAGTTCAATTCTTGCATAATTAGTTGATGCTTGCTAAGGGGGGCCACTTAGTAAGTATCTGTAGTTAGTTAGTTAGTTATTTATTTCCTGTTAATCATAAGTTAGATTTAATTCTGAAAAATTTCAACACAAACTCAGTCTTATATTGTTCCTGCAGCATCGGGAATCCAACCCTGTGTTTGTTCCTACAGCATAAATCCAGTTCATAGTTTGTTCCTTAGTTATAGTTGTCATGATTTCTACTTTGATTAAGTTTAGAAGGTTCACATTACATTCCTGTAGCATAAGTAGAATTCCTTTCACGCATTTATTTCTAGTAAATTGTGACTAAAACTAGTTCTTAGTGCACATACAGTGCTGCTCCATTTCAAGTATGTGTTCCCTGGTTTGATAAAGTAAATGAATGACCATAAGAAGATGTTAGTTGCCTGCTAGAATGTCCAATTCCTAGGTTAGGATTTGTCATGACTTTTATATCCTTTCGTGGGCACGACCATTTTTGGTGCCATTGTCAGGGATGGTGTCAAGCTAAGAACATGTCATAAGTCATTGTTAGCAGTAGTTTAGTTTGTTATTCAAGCATTTTTCAAAATTCCTTCAATTCACCATTCATTCTATTGCATGCATAGAAGAACAGACGCTCTGGGAAGGTTCCTCCATGAAAACCTATTTGTTGAATCACCATTTTACCCAACTAATGAAGAACCTAAAGAAAATCCATTTCCTCTGATACTTTAGCAAGCAAATATGGCACAAAATCCACCTAATCGACCTCCTGCTTTTGAGTTTCCTATCATTTCCCAGCAAGATAATGATAACCTTAAAAATATTCCTTCTTCATTGTTTCCCAAGTTCTATGGACTAGTTATAGAGGACCTGAACACTTTCTTGTTTGAGTTTGACATCCTCTGTCGTAGCTATGATTACACTTCAGATGCTCATAGGCTGAAGTTGTTTCCTGCCACTTTGAAGGAAGGAGCCCTTAGATGGTTAAAGAATTTGGGAAGGGGTGTTGTTGATAGTTGGGAAGCCATGCAAACAAAATTTCTTGAGAAATACAAGGAATATTGTAAGAGTGGTAGTAAGGGAGATGATATATTTAGAATTCAACAAAAGGAGGATGAAAGTCTAGAAGACTATATCTCAAGGTTCTTGTTTTCCCTGAAAAATAATTCAGACCATACTCTCAATGAAGAATCTAAAAAACCACTCTTCCTAAGATGAATCAGTGATACCTATATAGATGCTTTGGACCTGATGGGAGGAGGATATATAACCCAACTGACTTGGGATGATATCAAGAAAATATGTCTCAACTACTGTCGAGCAAATATAAGAAGGGTAGAGGTCATCAAGACAAAATGGGAAAGTCTTCTACTAATTGAGTTTCATGGATGGAGCTCACAAATTTTCCGTCTAATTTCAAGCAAGATATCATCAACAATATGGCTACACAGTTAGATACTATGCAAGCTCGGAAGAAACATGAGGAGGCTGAAGCAATCTTGGCTGAGTTTTGTCCACATTGTAGATAGAAGAAGCATGACTATAGATGTAAGATGGTGGCTAACATGGAGGCCAAGTAGTTGTCTATTGATTTCAAGATAGTAGAAAGTGATGATGACCTAATATTCTTTGTTGCACAAAAGCAACCATGGGCTCAAAGACAAGGTATGCCTCAAGACTCTTTGAATTTTGGTAGTCCTTATTCTATTACAGTAACCAATGGCAACCTACATATGGCCCAACACCACCTTGGAATACTTTTCAACCATTGTCAAACCCTAATAATAATAAGCAACAACAACAACAGCCTATGTATTTTGTAGAAGTCATTCAGTATCTAGCTTATGCCTTGAATATTCATGATATCCATCTCAGGTCTGGAACCACTCTCCCTGCTCCACAACCGCCTGTAATAACAGAGATTCCAAAGTCTACCTCTGATCAACTTACTGATCCTATAGAACATATACCTGCATCAAATACTACCTCTAAGGAGCTTGTCTTATAGCATCAGGCTAAACTGCCTTTTCCTCAGAGATTGCAAATTACTACATCAAAGTATATGGAAGAGCCTACTTTTGATATTTTGGATCAGCTGAAGAATGTACACATTCAAATTCCCATTTTTCAAGCCATTAAAGATGTCATAATTTATGGGAAAGCCATTAAGGAGGCCTATTTAAAGAAACTAGGAAGGAAGAAAAAGGATCCCCAAACCACCCATGTTCTAGGATAGTTGGAAGATACTATGTTGGGGAAGATAGTCATTCCAAAATATACTGACCCTGGGAGTCCTGTGGTATAAATAAATATTAATGGCCAAATAGTAAAGAATATTTTGATAGACCTTGGTGTAGCCATCAATGTAATGACCAAATATACAATGGAGTGCTTGAAAATCCCAACAAATTGGTCTACACCTACCATCCTGCAACTTGCTGATAGTTCCACAATAAAAATTGATGGAGTGGTAGAAGATATCATTGTCACCCTTGAATCTTGGGAATACCCAACAAACTTCACCATATTGTCCACTAAGGCAACATTGAGAGGATATCCTATTATCCTAGGTAGACCATGGTTAGCTATGACTGATGCTTTTATAGGATGTCATTCGGGAGATATGACAATTTCTGATGGTCAGTCAAGGAAGAAATTGGCATTATATCCACTTACCCAACCTCAGCCAGACTTGTCTCAACCAATTTGGCCAGATTTAGGAGAGGAAACTGAAGAAGTTAATTCATTGGCCCACCTAATGATGCTACAAGTTAATCCATTTTCACAGCTCCAGATTGAGGATGACATGCTTTTACACATTTTGTAGTCCAACTCTCATCCAAATAGCCCATTTGCTGCAGATAGTTATCCTCAGCAGTGTTTCCTGCAACAACTGAATTCTGAGAGCCTATCGCCTGAATCTCCTTTAGTTTCTCCTAACTTGCTCCTACATGAAATACATACACCACCTTTCTCAGCAGCCTCCATGAATGATCTTACCAAGCAAGTAGAAGTGTCTCCAGGCCACTGTCTAAACATCAATAATAAGCTGCCTCAATCTCAACAAGCTGCTCTAGTCACAATGCTGCAAGATCAACACAAAGCTTTTGCATGGGACTATGGGGATATGAATGGAATAGATCCTCAACTCTGTACTCATAGGATCTATAGTAAGGAAGACTATTTACCAATTAGATAGTCTCAAAGAAGGATAAACCTAGCACTTAGGGAAATAGTAAAAATAGAGCTCCAAAAATTTCTTGATGCAAGTTTTATCTACCCCATTTCAGACAGCTAGTGGGTTTCTCCATTGGTGATTGTCCCTAAAAAAGGAGAAAAATGGAGAGTTTGTGTAGACTACATGGAGCTGAACACAACTAAAAATGATCACTTTTTCGCTGCCATTTATTGACCAAGTACTGGACTCATTGTCTAGGAAAAAGTATTTCTCCTTTTTGGATGGATATAGTGGCTATAATCAAATTAAAATCACCACTGAAGATCAAGACAAAACAACTTTTACCAGTCCACGGGGTACTTTTTCCCTATTCTATCTTACCTTTTGGACTGTGTAATGCACTAGCTGTTAGCTCTCAAAAATGTAGGCTAAATGCCTCGAGAAGCTGCCAATCTCTTGATACGCTTTAAGGTAATAGACGAGGTCAAGAGAACTCAACCTTATACTCTTTAGGTGCTGCTAGACCCAGGTGGGTGTACCTTTTGAATTGAGCAGACTTATCTTATGATTATCCTTCTGAAATGCTTTGTCCACAATGGAAAATGGAAGTGAACAAATGAAATCAAACTTGATAGCAATCTTTTGATCTAAATCTTAAAATACTTAATTAATAGATATAAAGAAACTAAATGAATTCAAATGATGAAATTGTAGAGACCAGTGCCTTATTGGGTATGCAGAGTCAAATGAAACAGAAGTGGGCAACTTATTCTGGTAGAAAATCAAATTGCAGGCATATGATCTATTCATAACTTGTATAAACAATGTAGGATTATGACTACTAAGCTCTACTTTAATAATCCAAATGAATCTTCCTGATTACTATGATCAACAAAAATGATTTAATCTCTGCTTGAGAGAACCAATATATTAATCACACAGATATAGAAAATGTGCATTGAAAAATTGAACATAAACTTGTTATGTCAATTTAAACAACCAGAAAGAATCAAAATGGAGACAGTTTAGCAATACTTTTCAATAAACTCAACATACAATTGATACCAAAAATAAACTACCACACCAGCTGAAATTCGTTAGAATCGCCATTTGAAAACATGCACATAGTCTCTAATAAGAGAAAGTTATTCTAATCTAGCCATTCCTAATCTATTGTATATGATCTAGAATCTGATGATGACTCAATTACAATTAGGGTGCATATTTATACACCAGCATTAAGAAAATAAAATATTTGAAACTCAATGTTGGCCACCGTAGAATTCGGGAAAATCCATGTTGGCTTGCAATGGTTATTAAACATTCACATGTCGGCCAACATCATTTAAAAATTGTTAATCACCAGTGGACCAGTCGCCAGGACAATCCAACAGTATGCCAAAGGAAATTCAATCCTTTATCGTTGTCTTCCTATTTTCCTCTACTCTCTATGTTATTCGCTTTTGCCGTGACCAACTATTCACTATGCCAAAGTCAAGAAGTATCACTGTAGCTTTATGATATTGGGGAGATGTCATATAGATCATTCCATGTTTCACCGATAATCTTCATTCACCTTGAGTCGCTGTGACTTATGTTTCATCTTGCCAATGAACCTATCTGCCTTATGTATGTCACTATAACATCCAACCCTCGGTGAGACATCTTGTAGATTATTTTGTCACATTGAAACAACTGAGCACACCAAGATTTCCAAGAGAAATAAAAAATTCTCGTGAAATCCATTTGTTAGATTTTATCGGCAAGACCCAACGGGCTCGGCAAGACTTAACACCGAAGCTCATAAGTCTTACCGAAGTGTATGTTATAGTTGTCGGTTGGTGAGACACCCTTGGGTTCACTATGACTTCCACCAAAGATCTTAACTTATGCAGATAAGACAATTATGTTCCTCCAGTCGACGAGACATGATGAGTTCGGTGAGAGCTTCCACTGAGGACAAAACTTACACCGATATGTTGTATCCTTCCACCGCCGTTCGGCAAGACAAGAAGACCTCGCTGAGACACAATGCCGATAACTCCAAGCTCCACCAATGAATCTTCATATGTGCAAGTTGGTGAGACCTGATCCATTCAGGGAGACCTCACCTTGGTGAAAATAGTTATGCCGATATACCATTCCTTTGTTGCCGAAACAACGAAACTGCCACACCGATAACTGCCAGTGAGTAAACTCCAATCACCGTGACACAGGAAACATCTTATTGATAGGCAACATAGACCTTTACAAGCAGAAAGATGGATTGGGGAGACCTTAATACTGTCATGCCAACACAGACTAGAATGTGAAAAATGCAGACCCGATGGATTAATGCAAAATGTAAGCAGAATGTCATGATGGAAGGGAGGATGTGCATACGATAAGGACTCATATGGGAACTCAGGGGTAAGAGAACTTGTGAAAATATGCAGAAATTTATAGTCCTAATAGTGGCTCCGTCTAGGGATGAATGATAGTAAGATCATTGCAAGGATCCAAAAACTTTGGGTGAGCAGACCAGACCAAACACAAGATGAGCAAAATGGAAAAGGGCACAGGGCATGATGGAATGAATGCAAAATGGAAATGAATGCAAAACCCTAAACTACTGTGCATGGAAAATAATTTTAAAGAGGACAAGCAAGAGTTGTCCATGCACTAGTAGCCCTCAATCCTCTATTTTTCAACTTCACCCATTATGAGTTGTTCCAATCTGAAACTCAAATCATACTTTCCTTTGTCAAATACCTGGTTTTTCCTTGAGTTCATCAAATTCCTTTTGAAGACACTTATGTAATCATCCCTGTCATTGAAATTTTTTAGAGAATCACTATGCTCAGCTTGGCCCAAATTCCCTACATCATTCTACAATTTATATTCTTCATCATTAGAAAAATCTCTGTTATCTCCAACATACAAAATATACACATATTCAATGCAAAATTCTTCATTATCCTTCTCACTGTTGCGTATTATAAAGCATTCTCCCAGCTGTATAGAAATTTCACAATCAAAGTGCTTCTCTTGAGAATCAAAAAATTATGTTAGACCAACATTAGCTGAAACAAGCAAACTTGAAACCTTTTGCACCTCTTCAGTATCTCTATTCAGAGACAACACTGGATCATGAATCATATCCTCCATATCATGCATATGTGAACCAATAAAATCTGGACTTCTATCAGCCTTAGTATGCAAACAAATGTCTTCTTCACATGAATTAGAAATTTCAAAATCACATACCTCATCTTGAATGGACATAGACTTTTGATCAACACCAAAGGTTTCACCATCATTCCAAGAAATGCATAGGGAGTCATAAGAATCTTTACACAAAGATCCTTCACTGTCAAAACAAAAGTAAGTTGGACATAAAACTTCAAGATCATCTTCATGTGCACATCCTTGGCACTTGGTAGTTAACAAATCTATAATCTATTCACTAACAAGTGAACAAGTCTCAACATTTTCATCACTACAATTAAACTCCTCACTTTGTCATCATCAAAAAGAAATCCAATACCATCAGAGAATGGGAAATCAGAAACATCATCAGCATTGTCATTTATGCCATAAATACTTTGTTTATATGGAATTATTTCCTCTTTTTCATAGAATGGATTTGAAAATATCTTAAACTCATTATTGGACATACCTTAGCAAAAATTCTCTGATCTTCATTTAAATCTTCATCATACAATGAGTTTGAAAAAGTTTGGAAATCATTTTCAAATGTACAAACCTCATCATGATCAAATGTATCTTCATAACTTTCAACTGTAGCCGAAAGTATTGTATTCTTACTATCTGATGAATCAACATCTACCATTGCCACTTCATCCAGATCTTTATAAGAGGTAGAAGAATCCATTGACTATAGATCAAAATCCTCAAGTTCATCATCAGAATCTGAATATTCACTGGATTCCTCACAACATGCATTGCTTTCCCTGTCACAATCTATTATGCAAGAGAAATCTCTTGTACCTTCACCTTTCTCATGTAGGCAATCATATGAGTAATTCTGACCTACACATGTCTTATCTTCTATTGGATGCATCATATGATCAACTTGTCTATACTCATCAGAAATACAACAATTGGATTCAACATTGATAGTGTTCTCATACCTTATTCCCTAGGACAACGCTTGAATGAAGTTAAAAGAGGAGCCTTCTACCTCAATCCTTTTCTTCTACTCCAATGCCTCTCCTTTGTTTTCTTCCTTCTGATCAGTAATGGTTAGTCTTTCTATCTCTTCTTCAGTAAGTCTCTTCATACTATATTGAGCAGGCACCTCAATAGAATGTGGCACTGTATAATCTTCTTCAGAGTCAGAAAGGACCTGTTGTTCAGGCATATGGACATTGTATTTCTTATTTGAAACATCATGCTGATAACCTTCATCCTCTGAAGATGAATACCTTCCCACAACATGGTGAAAAGTGTTTGAAGTCAAGTATACTATGTGATCTTCTCTATTGTTTCTCATCAACATTCCCTCTTCTTGTATTCTTTGGACTACAACACAATAATCTAGGGAATCTGGCATATTACAAACTTCACAAAAATAATTGTTACTTACCATATAGGTTCCTTTCTTTGTCAATGGATCATGAGCTTCCTTGTTTCCAGGTCTAGTTGTTATAGGTTTTTCATCCTTCCAGTCTGTATTATAAGGCATGTCATGCAACTTTGGCCTTTCATTTCTGTAAGTATTCTCCTATCGGCACTGATAACTACTACTTTGTTGACGAACCCTAGGATTGTCTCTTTTATCCATTATCCCTACAGCCCTCCTATTGTTTTCAATTGTATGTGCCATCTTCTGAGCCTCAGCTAGATCTCTTGAGAATTTATTTCTCAATTCATACCCTGTCTTAGGATCAAATGCATTCAAATAAACACTTAGTGCTATAGAATCTAGAAACCTTGATCCAGGAAGTACCTTAGTTTGCAATTTGTTGAATCTCTGATTAAAATCATAAAGTGTGTCATTTTGATCTTTTTGAATCCATATTAATTCATGAAGAGCAACATCTGATGCACTTGGATTCCCAAATTGCTTGAGGAATTGATCCTAAAATCCTTGGAGAGAATCAATAGAGACAGCCGGTAGGCTATTGAACCAATCCCTGACATCTTCAACAAGTGATATCATGAATAGCCTCATATGTAAATATTCATATGGCACACCCAAATCTTGGATGAAAGCATTGAAACTTCTTAAATGCTCTTTAGTAGTGATTGCATCAATCCCTGTAAACTTTGGAACAAGACCTCTCCAACTACCATCCATTGGATAAGGGGATAATTGAATCCCTGCCAAATCAAACTGTCTGATCATTGTTGTGTACTGATGAGGGGGGGCGCCAGGTGGGTAATAATGCTGGTACATCAGACCATAGTGATGTGTATGATGATATGGCACATACTAATAATCATGAGGAGCTCCAACATTACCTCCCTTGAACTTAAATCCTCCTCCATTCATGTTTGAACAACTACAAAAATTCTTTCAGAGTCGCCACCTACTTTTCCAAAAGTAGGAAAATCATTATTTTTTATCTTTTACCCAGCGGAATCACTCATTCTGAATCTTCTCAAATTACAACTTTTCCTCCAATGACTCTATAATGTGGTCTTCAACCGAATTTTTTGATATAGTCCCCAGCAGAGTTGCCAATTTGTTAGCTCTCAAAAACATAGATTGAATGCCTCAAGAGGTTGCCAATCTCTTGATATGCTTTAGGGTAACAGACAAGGTCAAGAGAACTCAACCTTATACTCTTTAGGTTCTGCTAGACCCAGGTGGGTGTACCTTTTGAATTGAGTAGACTTATCTTATGATTATCCTTCTGAAATGCTTTGTCCACAATGGCAAATGGAAGTGAACAAATGAAATCAAACTTGATAGCAATCTTCTGATCTAAATCCTAAAATGCTTAATTAACAGATATAAAGAAACTAAATGAATTCAAATGATGAAATTATAGAGACCAGTGCCTTATTGGGTATGTGGAGTCAAATGAAATAGAAGTGGGAAACTTATTTTGGTAGAAAATCAAATTGTAGGCATATGATCTGTTCATAACTTGTATAAACAATGCAAGATTATGACTACTAAGCTCTACTTTAATAATCCAAATGAATCTTCCTGATTACTGTGATCAACAAAAATGATTTAATCTTTGCTTGAGAGAACCAATATATTAATCACATAGATACAACAAATGTGCATTGACAAACTGAACATAAACTTGTTATGTCAATTTAAACAACCAGAAAGAATCAAAATGGAGACAGTTTAGCAATACTTTTCGATAAACTCAACATACAATTGATACCAAAAATAAACTGCCACATCAGCTAAATTTCATTGGAATCGCCATTTGAAAACATGCACATAGTCTCTCATAAGAGAAAGTTATTCTAATCTAGCCATTCCTAATCTACTATATATGATCTAGAATCTTATGATGACTCAATTACAATGGGTGTGCATATTTATACACCAACATTAAGAAAATAAAATATTTGAAACTCAATGTTGGCCACCGTAGAATTTAGGAAAATCCATGTTGGCCCACAATGGTTATTAAGCATTCACATGTCGGCCAACAACATTTGAAAATTGTTAATTGCCAGTGGAGTAGTCGCCAGGACAATCTGGCAATATGCTGAAGGCAATTCAATCGTTTATCGCTGTCTTCCCATGTTCCTCTGCTCTCTGCGTTATTTGCTTTCACCGTGACCAACTGTTCACTATGCTGAAGTCAAGAAGTATTGCTATAGCTTTATGATATCGGGGAGATGTCATACAAATCATTCCATGTTTCATCGAGAATCTTCATTTTCCTTGAGTTGTTGTGACTTATGTTTCATCTCCCTGATGAGCCTATCTGCCTTATGTATGTCACTATAACATCCAAGCCTTGGGAAGATGTCTTGTAGATCATTTTGTCACACCGAAACAACTAAGCACACCAAGATCGCTAAGAGAAATCAAAAATTCTCATCGAAATCCATTCGTTAGATTTTTTCGGCAAGACCCAACGGGCTCACCAAGACTTAACACTGAAGCTCATAAGTCTTACCGAAGTTTATGTTATAGTTGCTAGTCAATGAGACATCCTTGGGTTCGCTGTGACTTCCACCAAAGATCTTAACTTATGCTGATAAGACAATTTTGTTCCTCCAGTTAGTGAGACATGATGAGTTTGGTGAGAGCTTCCACTGAGGACAAAACTTATGCCGATATGTTGTATCCTTCCACCATCATTCGGCAAGACAAGAAAACCTTGCTGAGACACAATGTTGATAACTCCAAGCTCTACCGATGAATCTTCATATGCGCAAGTCGGTGAGACCCGACCCATTTGGGGAGACCTCACCTCGGTGAAAATACTTATGCTGATATACCATTCCT
This sequence comes from Sequoia sempervirens, assembly GCA_007258455.2. Lineage (NCBI taxonomy): Eukaryota > Viridiplantae > Streptophyta > Pinopsida > Cupressales > Cupressaceae > Sequoia > Sequoia sempervirens. Next base: position 706,143,452 of record VDFB02058242.1, on the reverse strand, counting down.
CTGTCACCGAAACAACGAAACTGCCATGCCGATAACTGCCAGTGAGTAAACTCCAATTGTCGTGACACAGGAAACATCTTGCCGATAGGAAACACAGACATTTACAAGCAGAAGGATGGATTGGGGAGACCTTAATATTGTCACACCAACATAGATCAGAATGAGAAAAATGCAAACTTGATGGATTAATGTAAAATGTAAGCAGAATGTCATGATGGATGGGAGGATGTGCATATGATAAGGACTCATATGGGAACTCAGGGGAAAGAGAAGTTGTGAAAATATGCAAAAATTTATAGTCCCAACACCAGCAACATTTCAAAGGGTAGTGATTAGTATTTTTGCTAACATTTCTCATGATACTATGGAAATCTACATGGATGACTTCACTACTTATGGAGTTATTTATGACCAATTTGCAAAAAGTGTCGAAAAGACGTCAAGAGCAAAATTTGTCTTTGAATAGTGAGATGTGCTTAATGATGATGCAAGAGGGAATTGTTTTAGGCCATCATGTCTCTCAAGCAGGAATTCAAATTGATTCTGCAAAAATAAAAGTCATTCTAACTTTTCCAATACTTACAAAACAAAAGGATGTTATAAGTTTTCTAGGACATGCTAGATATTATAGAAGATTCATCAAAGACTTCAGCAAAATAGCCAGTCCATTATATGCTTTATTGACCAAGGATTATAAATTTCACTAGACTGAGGCATGTAACAAATCTTTCCTACAGCTTAAGAACCTACTTACTCAGGCACCTGTTCTTCAAGGACTGAAGTGGAGTCTGCCATTTCATATACACACAGATGCTTATGATCATGCCATAGGGGTAGTTTTAGGACATAAAGAGAATTCAATTGAGCATGCCATATATTTCATTAGCAAAAATTTTCAAGGCCCTAAATTAAACTATACTGTCACAAAGAAAGAATTGCTAGCAGTAGTGTATGCCTTAAACAAGTTTAGGCATTATGTCACTGGTTACCAAATATTTGTTCATATAGATCATGCAGCAATAAGGTACCTCATGAATAAGTCTGCCATATCTGGAAGATTAGCAAGATGGATCCTATTGTTGCAAGAATTTGATATCACAGTTATTGATAAGTCAGGTCGAGCTAATGTGGTGGCTTATTTCTTGTCAAGACTTCAAACACCTACACCTAACACTCCTGAGGTAATTGATAATAGCTTCCCTGATGAACATCTATTTTTTATTGCTGCTGATCAAGCTCCATGGTATGTAGATATTGCAAATTATTTAGCAGTCAACAAAATTCCAGCATGCTTCTCACCAAAGGAAAGGCAATTGCTGGTTGAGAAAAGTTTTAACTTTTTATGGATTGCAGACTATTTATTTTATATATGACCTAACCAAGTCATGAGAAGATGTGTAAGGGAAGATGATACCTATGACATTTTGCATGCCTATCATGATGAGCCATGTGGAGGATGCTTTGTAGCCAAGAGAACATCTATGAAAGTGCTTAATACAGGATATTATTGACCCACACTACACAAAGATGTTGCAGCCTACACTAGGAAATGTGACAGATGTCAATGCATGGGGAGACCAACAATGTCTGATGAAATGCCCCTACACCCACAAGTGGTAGTCAGTCTGTTTGACAAATGGGGCATGGATTTTGTTGGGCCTATTGATCCTCCATCCAATGAGAAATCATACATTTTGGTGTGTACTAATTATGTAACCAAGTGGGTGGAAGTGAAAGCAATGACACATGCCCATGACAATAAAGTTGTTGAGTTCCTGTATGAGCAGATTTTTACTCAGTTTGGAGTCCCAAGGGAACTTGTTATTGATCAAGGAGCTCATTTAACATCCAATTTAATCACTGCATTAATGAATGATTATAAGATCAGGCATCAGAAGTCTAGCCCCTATCACCCTCAAGCTAATGGTCAAGCAGAGGTTACCAACAGAGAAATTGAGGCAATCCTTACAAAGACAGTCCAATTGCACAAGAAGAATTGGAGCAGTCGCCTTCTTGAAGCAGTCTGGGCCTATAGAAAAACATGGAAAACAACAACAGGGTTTACTCCTTTTGAGTTACTCTATGGTAAGACTACCATGTTGCCAATTGAGTTTGAGCATAGGACCTTAAGGATTGCTCTTGAGCTTAACATTGATATTTCTGAGGCTCAAAAGGAATGCTTCCTATAGTTGAATGCATTGGATGAGCTAAGGAAAGCTGCTCTGTAGCATACTAAAACTATCCAATAGAAAAGAAAGAAATGGCATGACAATCATATTCGAACTAAGCAATTATCTACTAGTGACTGAGCATTGCTCTATGACTCCAGATACAAAGAAAATCAAGATAAACTAACCACACGATGGCTTGGTCCTTATGAAATAGAAAATGTATTTGATAATGGCTCAATGCAGTTAACCACAATTGATCCAGTTTGGTTCAAGCTACTAGTTAACGGACACTATCTTCGGTTGTATCATAAGCCAACATCCAAAGATGAATTCCTGTAGCAATTTGTTTCAAATATAGCCACTGATCTTCCTACAGTGAAATACTTCGGTCTTTCTCCTGTAGCATCTCTTTAAAATTCCACGTTGCATTCCCATAATAAAGGTTTTCTTTAAAGGAAGCCACGTTCTTTGTTTTTCATCCATCACCACCATTCACTCTTTTTTCTTCCACGTCATCCATTCCACCGTACCACCCTCATTCATGGTTTCTATTCTAGCTGTCATTTCATGGTGCATTGTGATCTTTCCCAGCACGTCTAGGCATTAATTAAAAGGTACGTGATATCTTTTCTTAATCATATTATTTATTTATTTCATTTATTAAACAATTGCTAGGTACATATCAGTCTTTATCGCCCATTCTTTTCCTATCATCTCGCACATGTGTGGACACATGTCAACTTTTAAGTAGGGGGCGAGATAATCCATCTCAAACCTTTTCTTATGTCGCTGTCACAACTAATAAGATATTTTTATTCTTCTTGTACTTTCCAAATATTGTTGTGTGTTTTATCTTAAACAACATTAACTGCTTGATATGAGTAGTTCCTAATAATCATTACATGCAATTATCTTTCGAGTCATTCTTGGAAAAGAAGAGAAAGTGACTGCAGGACAGGAAGAAGCAAAAAGAAGCAGAGCAGAAGAATTTTCTTTTGAATTTTCAGAAAAGGGTTGAGCTTTTGGAATCTTAGCAGAGGTAATGGGTGGTCAATTGGTAAGACATGAGCCTATAGCTCATGAGCTCTTAACACAAAATCCTCAAACAGTGCAGGCATTTAGTAATTGTGGTTGGCTCAACTATTTTCTGAGGTTAAATTCTTTCAATGAGGAAGCTGTTGGTGAATTTTTAAGAACTCTTTCAGAAGGGGAAGCTTCAGTATGGGGTTTGACGGTGGCTATAATAGAAGAACGAATTGTTGAAGTAGCTGGGCTTCCTATAGCAGGAGAAAATTTCTCTTCAGATGTTGTTTCTATTAGGGCAGAGTTTATAGTACCAATTGATAGACCTTTGGAGGTCTCTAAACAAGGATGCAAACAAGTATCACTTCCCTTCCCATATTCAGAATATGCTGCATTTATATAATCAAGTATTTAATCTATGAGGGACACTTCTCTTATTTACATTCTTACCATTTTAAGTTATTGAGCCATATGAGGCATGGGTTAGCTGTTAATGTCCCAAACTTTTTGTTAAATCTTTTAAAACAAAGTTCCCATGAAACCCAAAGGGGAAGGGACAACTCTATTTCCCATCATGCCCTCATTAAACTATTAATTGAGCATTCCTTGAGGGATGTATCACCCCTTTCTTGGCAAGAATTTCTTGCCCAAAAGGGTTTGCAACTTCTAGGGCCTCCTAGAGAAATCCCTACAACACCTGCTCCTATAGCATCTATTCCTGTTGCCTCCACATCGGAACCCTCTACCAGAGTACAAACCAGGTCTGCTAGTAGAAGAGAAAAAGGAAAAATGAAGGTAGGAGAGTCATCTAGGGCAGAACAAACCTCATATTCTGACCCTCATGGTCAAAGACAATAGTGTCCCTCTCCTGCAACACCTTCTTCTGTAGCAGTTCCTCCTGCAGCAACACCTGTTGCCACTACAGTGCCACTATCATCTTCTTTTGTTGAGTCTAAACCCTCTAGGTAAGTCAGAAAGAGAAAAGCCACGAGAGTGCCTCCTATAGCTGCCACATTTTCAAAAAGAGTTTCAACAAGGAAACAACGTAAAGTCACCTCAATGCCTGCTCAACTTGAAGTTATAATAATTTCAGAGGATTCTGAAGAATACAGCCATAGTAATTCTCAGAATGTACCTGAGAATGTTTCACATAGCCCACCTATTGTTTCTGAGGACATGCAAAATGAGCCAATGGAAATTGATGAAGCACAACATGATAGTAATGAAAGGGGAATGCCAAGTCTTAATGACTTGGCTAAGGCAGCTACAAAAATTTCAAAGGAAGAACAATCTCCTCCTGCACAACAACAAGAATCTTTCCTCTAGCAAGAGGAAGAATAGCCCGAAGTGTACAATGAAGCCTCATTACCCCCTATAGCTTGTCAAGCAATGGTTGTCTATAAAAAGACATTTTTGATTGAATTTTTGGAATACCTTAGGACCACATGGAGATCGGTCACATTTCAAACCTTGAGTTTCCACTATCTAGCCAAGACTGAAATTCAACAAAGTCTTTGGGATGAGGAGAAGAAGAAACTAAAAAGACAAATTGAAAGGAAGAAACAGGAAATCCAGGAAATGAAAAAGAAAACGGATGGCATGATGAAAATAACTGGTAAAATTGTGGAATGTAGACCACCACCTAGGGTTTATGCCATGTGCTTAAAGGAACAATTCCTTTGGTTTCAGTTAATGAGAATTTCAAGGAGTTTAGATCCAATAATTCATACAACCAAAGAATTTTATGATGCATACCAAGTGGCTCCTAGTTGGCTGAAGAATTCTTTATGTGAATTTTATTTGCATGGATTGATAATTCCCTTTGAAATAGAGTGGAATCCACTTCTGTATATTGGTGACATTCATTTGAGATCACTCATGTCCTGGGCAGCAAATGAAACCAATTATGGCAGACAATTGGAAGCCTATGAAGAAACTGAAAGGGATGAGCCTATACCATTGCAATCAGAAAGCACGGATCCCTATACAATGCTAAAAACTTGGCTCACTGTTGCATATGGGTTTAACAATCAAGCAAAAAGAGTAAAAATATTTGATATCAAAAAGCAAGTGTATGAGGAATTCAAAGGCCAACTATATCTGTTTTGGAAGCTTGCCTCTTCCGAATTGAAAAGAGATGGGAGAAATTGACTATTGGGCTAAGGAAATCTAAGGCACATAGCCCCCTAAATTTTAAAACAACCCTTGGAAGAACAGAGAAGTACATACAACTTGGTCTTCAGAAGAGGTTTGAGTTATGGCTGCCAATAACATTTCGACCTCTGGTTTTAATGTGGCCACTGTATCCCTATTGAGCTACATATGTTAATAAGGAAACATAAACTCTCAGATATGAAAGATGGCAAAATTTTAGGGGTTTCTATTATAAATTTGGGACTGTGCCAAAAAATCCATACTGCTCCTACGGATTTTAGGGAAACAACCAGGAAACTTAATGCTAGTGGACCATCATTAGGTTAAGTAGGGGGAAGATGATAAGCCTAAAAGATGCTCATAGTTTAAATATTATGATGTATTTTAAAACCCTTACTCTTGTTGCTAAATGGTTTTTTAACTCTTTGATTAAAGATTTTGTATCTAAAATTGGGTAGTGTCATGTAGCTACGCATTCCTATATTCCTACAGCTTTATGTGTCTCATTAATTACCTTGTTTGACTTCCCAAATGACTGATATAATGCATATGTTTTTTGAATGATGAAATAGATTTAAGTTGTGATTAATGAATGTATTGTGTTGTTTTCCACACATGCTTTCATTTGCTTCTGTTGCCTTGTGCATCGTAGGTTGTTGAAGGGAGCATGAACAAGTCAAGCACAACAGACTTTGGCCTTGCAGTAAAGTCCATTTGCAGCATGGTGTCGAGGAAGTTGTTCCAGCAAAAACTCTTTGACTGGGTCGTTGGAAAAAAATTGTAATGATCATTTAATCTGGAAAGAGTGGAATGCTGAATTCTCTCAGGATCGTGTTGAATGGATATGCTTTTATTTATGAGAAGTTTGTTCCTCGGTTTTAGGATATACTTATGTCCACGTCTTTCTCTTTTAAGTTAGTTAATTAGTTTCTTTTGTTATAAATAAGTGTTCCTCTTGCACGAGTGAGCAAGCATAGCATGTAAAAAGTTAGTATGATAATAAGAGGCAGAATATGTAAGAGTTAGTATTATTAAGAAGAGATGGTTTTCCTGTGTTAGTTTTCATACAAGCAGAACAATTTATATCATTCCTAGTTTATGAATAAAAGTTGATGAAGTTCTGAGTTCAATTCTTACATAATTATTTGATGCTTGCTAAGGGGGCCCACTTAGTAAGTATTTGTAGTTAGTTAGTTAGTCATTTATTTCCTGTTAATCATAAGTTAGATTTCATTTTGGAAAATTTCAGCACAAACTCAGTCTTATATTGTTCCTCCAGCATCGAGAATCCATCCCTGTGTTTGTTCCTGCAGCATAAGGCCAGTTCATAATTTGTTCCTTAGTTATAGCTGTCATGATTTCTGCTTTGATTAAGTTTAGAAGGCTTCAAATTACATTCCTGTAGCATAAATAGAATTCCTTTCAAGCATTTATTTCTAGTAAATCATGACTGAAACTAGTTCTTAGTGCACATACAGTGCTGCTCCATTTCAAGTATACGTTCCCTAGTTTGATAAAGTAAATGAACGACCATAAGAAGATGTTAGTTGCCTGCTGGAATGTCCAATTCCCAGGTTAGGATTTTCCATGACTTTTATATCCTTTTGTGGGTGTGACCAGGTGCTACTTCTCAGGTGAAATGATAAACATCAGACTGACTCCTTGGTAAGGGCTTCCAAAGGATGGAGATACATTTTGCAAGTTTCAAACAAATATGCAAAATCTAGATGGTGCGATTTATTGCAAAAGATGCATGTGAGTGCATGATATGATGAACAAATGCATGATTTTAATACCACTTAAAGGTTTCTTTGAAAATTGAAAATATCTTGAATACATTATGAAATAAGATCCTTGTGATAGTTGGAATACAAAATTAGAAGTCAAAATTTTTTAGCTTGAATACAACAGCAAGAAAATTACGCCTAGCTTATGATAGGATAATTTTAATGTATGCTAAAAGACAAATATAATGTTGTCAACCTATGAAAATGCCATCATTATTTGAAATTATTGATAAAGCCACTATTGAATGTATATCAGATTTGATAATTCAATGACTGAATGATTCATCTAATGATTTAACATAATATGCATGAAAACATCATTGGTATATCTGAAAACTAAATTGTTTCTCGTTGGGGTTCACTATTATGTAATGCTGAAAATTGAAAGAGCTAAATGATTAAATCTATAAACTCAAATCAACCTTTCAACATGACATCAATGAAGTTTCTCTAAAATGAAAACATATGCAATAAAAAAACTAAACTATGAAAAACCCATATGCATTCACAAGAAATTCACTCCATTGTTATCTTCTTCCACAATATCTTGCATTTTCTCTCAGACTTTACAAGCAAAAGCACAAGAAACTCTATGGAATTGGATGAGATTAGAATAAGATTGAAATTCATGTGTGTTGAAATGTGTAGAAAAACATGCTTTTATAGTTGAATTCATAGGGTGAATTCAAGTTGTGGGAGAAATGTGGGATAAATGGTGAGATGGAAAAATTCCCTTTTTGAAATTAATAAATAAGTAAGATAATTTATGCCATAATATATGCTTAAAAAATTAGAATTAAGTGCATGTATGACTGATGGATTAAATGATTGATTGATTTAATGAATTTGCATTATTTAATGGAATATGGTGAATGGATAAAAGGCTTGTGTATGAATGAAAATGATATTTTAATGATAATTTAATGGACTAAATGATCAATTAACAATTGATAAATGATTATGCATGAAATATGAAATGGATATGTAAAAATGATTATAGATTAATGATGGATGAGTTATGGTTATGCAAACATATTTAAATGAAACGAAGTATGAAATGCTTATGTGAATGTAATTATGAAATAGTTGAAAATGTCTTAATGAAGCATATATTTAATGATTATTTAAATATGTTCAAATGAAATGGATTTATAAAATATTATGCAATATTTAATAGTTTTATGCAAATGATCAAATGAAATATTTAATGAATGAAACATGTAATGGCCATATGCAAAGAAATGATTATGTAGATGATGGAATAAACCATGCAATGGTTATGAGGACATTTTTATGCATCTACAATTGGTATTGGAATGCTCTATTGAACAATTTAGACAAAAACCATGGTGGAGTATTAACATGATTTTGGTTGAACCTCTCAACCTAGTTCATCTTGAACTAATAGAGGATAAAATAGAAACTGATTAAGTTCTGGTAGATGTATTTTCCTTAAAGGAAGCACTAGAAGAATTCTTAGGTGCATATTCCCACTTTCCTTCCTTTCACCATAAGAGATGATTGTTGTATCGCTTGAATAAACAAGCATACTTTGGAGAATCTATTTTGAATATGGATCAGGAGGATCGTCTATATTACATTGATGATGCTTTCCCGATAGCTCATCCTAAAGACCATAGTCCTCTCCTTAGGGGAGATACTACTAAAGCTTTCATTCATCCTAAATCCTCTGAAAAAGTGATTAAGATCAAAAAATTCCTTTCTTCAAAAGAAGCTAAGGAGCACTCTAATCTCTTAGATTCTCATTTTGATATCTTTGTTTGGTCATATTAGGATATACCCAGTATTGATGAGTCTATAGTGGTCCACAATATCATCCTATGTCTTGATGCCAAACCTGTTAAGAAAATAATCTGAAAGATCAATCCCAAGGTGGCCTTTTTGGTTAAGACTAAGAGCGAAAAATTGTTAAAAGTAGGCTTTATCTATCCTATCGACTATTCACCATGCTTTTCAAATATTGTGTTTGTTAGAAAACCATATGGTTGTATTCATATTTGCATTGAATTTTGTGGCCTTAATAAGGCTTATGTTAAAGATGATTTTCTGGTGCCTAATATTGATATTCCTTCATGGATGGCTTCTTGGGCTATAACCAAATTCATATTAACCTAAAAGATTAGTATAAGATGACCTTCACTAACCCTTGGGGTACTTTTTGTTATATGGTCATGTCATTTGGGTTAAAGAATGCATGCTTGACTTATCAATGGGTGATGACCCTAATCTTTCAGGACTTCATTATTAAAATCTTAAAGACTATGTTGACATCTTGGTGAAATCCATAACCTGTCGAGGTCACATAGGAAATATTCATCTCATCTTTTAAGGAATTTGACTATATAAAATGCCTTAAGTGTGTCTTCAGCATGGATACATACAATATTTTAGGATTTATAGTTTCTCATGGTGGAATCGAAGTCGACACAAATAAAAATGATGCAATTGTTAACATGCCTCCACCTAGAAACATCTTTGAACTAAAAATTTTGCAAGGGAAGATTCAAGCAATTCATAGATTCATATATCGGTTTGTTGAATGTACCCTTCCCTTCACTTGTCTATTGAAGAAGGATGTTCACTTTATAGTGGATGATGAGTGCTAAAAGTATTTCAATTCAATTAAAACCTACCTAGTCAATCCTTCTATCTTAATGCCAACTATGCAGGATAGACCCTTTTTATTTTACCTTGTTGCATCACTATATGATTTAGTAGCCTTGCTTTCTTAATACAATGATGATGGTAGAGGAAAATTGTTCTACTACATTAGTCATGTCCTTATCAATTACAAACCCATTATTCCACCATGGAGAAACAATGTCTCACTCTCATCTTCATAATAGAGAAGTTAAGATATTACCTTCTTCATGTTGAAACACATGTCATTGTGAAAAGTGATCTTTTCAAGCATTTTTTTTCTAGTGCTGACATTGTTGGAAGGTTAGCGAAATAGGTAATGTTGCTTTCTAAGTTTGACATAAAGTTCATGACTCAGAAATCAATAAAAGGTCAAGCAGTTGCCAATCAATTGGTAGAACTCCTTCATCTTGCTCCTTCCTTAGTTTAGCCTTGTTTCCTAATGAGGATATTTTTGAAATCAATCATGATCTTGTATGGGAGATGTATTTTGATGGATTGAGATGTTAGATTGGATTTGGGGTAGGTGTAGTCCTAATCTCACCCGAGGGAAGGCCAATCCCTCTATCCTTTCAATTATAATTTCAATGTATTGATAACATAATTGAGTTTCCAGCTTACATGTTGTGATTGCATTAAACATAAAGTATCTCCACATACATTGTGACTTTGAGCTTATTGTGTGTGGACATTGAAAAAGGATGCATAACTTCCTTTTCCACAAAATGGATAGAAGGAAGAGGGGTTTGATTTTGCAATGCTCACATTCAATAATACCTTAGAGACCTCAAACTAATGAAGGATATGAGAGACCTGATGATAATATATCCTTGGGTATGAATGAAACAAGAAATTTGGTTCACCACCAAGTGTAAACTTGGAAAATGAAAAATGTTTGAAGACACAGTTTAGTATGCAAAAAGACCTAGAAAATGACTTACAAATGCAAATAAAATGAAACAGAAAGTGTGCACTTGGAAATGTGTTGGAGACTAGAAATGCTTCTGATCCTAAAATTTTGACCTACTTGGACTCATTCATCATTCTGGCTGAATCAGTCCTAGATTTGGAAAATTGTACCAGAGCTTGTTTCAAGAAAATGGATATCTGAATCCACAAAAATCTCTAAAAAATAGGTACAGTGGGACTCATTCACCACCAATGGTGAATGAGTACACTTTTAATTTCCTAAAAAATCAAAAGTAGAAATGGAAGCTCTCAGTCTGCTCTTTCTGTTCCTCCAGCTGTTCAGATCCGAAACTCTTATTTTTAGCATTGTGAGTGGCTTTTTGTGGATATTTTGACCTAGAAAATAAGGAGATGACTTCAAAAAATTTACAACATACTCTTCAATCATATCCAAACCTTCAAAGTACCTAGATTTGCAACCACACAAAGAAAGAGAGAAATGTTGAATATTAGGGAATAGGGGTTTGCCTTGGTCAAGCCCCATTTAGGTAATCAAACCAAATGAAGAAATAAGATGAATCATGAACATGAAATAATAGAATTAAAACCTTGTCATGATGATAGATATTGAGTTTCTACAACAATGGATGAAGAATCTACCCTTGAATGCCTCAGAAAATGATCTTGATTGTTATCTTGGTGACTTTTTGGAGACTTAAAATGCTTTACCCTAGATTGCTTGATTTGAGATGGATAATGAATGATTGGGGGTGAAATGAATAGAAAAACCTTATATTTATACACAATTATGCCCTAATTCTTGAAAATACTACATCACAAGCTAACTTTAGATCTTAGAAAATGAAAACTTGCCATAATTTTGAATTCATTTTGATTTTTGAGCCAAAGGGGACTCATTTTCCCCTAATGGAGAATGGGTTCCACTCAAGGAATTTTAAGTGGGTGTTAGAATTTAGACATTTTAAATAATATTTATTGGGTTTATTCTCAAAAATACACTTAAGTAAGGCCTGTAGATGTAAAATGGGGCCAATTAAAGCATAAGAAAGGTCAAATTATTAATGACAAGCCTAAAAAAGTGTGAAAGTTTGTTACAATACTTTACAACACTTTGAAATAAGACTTGGTAAATAATAAAAAAAAGGTTATTTAGGTGAAATATATTGATAAGATCCTAGAAAAGTGTGAAGGTGTGTTACAACACTTTACAACACTTTTGCAAGGCAACATAAATTTTTTATTAATTCACAAGGGCCCAAGACCTAATGTGAATGTGTTGACCAACATTACAACATTAAATCAAGGTGAAAACTAAGTCAACATCCACAAGAAGGACCCAAATGAATGTGAAAATGTCCAAAGATCCATTTTTCTATGCTACATTGTGAATCAGATCACATAAACATATCAAGCTAAGAAATGTAAGTTGTCTATGTATGGAGATCAAGATTTTTCCTTGCTTGATTGATTCTCCTCTTTCATAATAGATAGTATCACTAGGAGAGAAAGCCAAAAAAAATATGTCATGGAGAGGGTTGCCTCCCTATTACCCTCAGATAAGGACATGAAATAATACCACTTTGTGGTTCATATTTTTTTCTCTACTACTATTTCCAATCAACCTAAATCTGGTGCTCTCATGTGTGCTCATGTAGCCTCGAGAGAATGGCAGTCTAACATTTACAACTATCTAAAGATTGGAAAATTTTAAAATGTTCTATATCAGAAATCCTACAATGGTCTTCTTCTTCGGTGTCTCACTAAGGCATAAATACCTCTTGTCCTTAAAGAATCCCACTCCAATTCTAGGGGTGGAAATTTTGGTGGCAAATCCTTGCTGTGAAAATTGATCCACTTGGGATAATTCTGGTTGACAATGGAACAAGATTCCTTTGATTTTATTAAGAAGCGTCTACAATGTCAACAACAGAGTCATCTTATTTATGCTCCGGCTCAATAGCTCAAAATAAGACTTCACCTTGGCAATTCACAAAATGGTGGTTGGATATCATTGGAAAGCTATCACCTCCTTCTTCTAAAGAAAATGTCTTTATCATCACCACTCCCAATTACTTCACGAAGTGGGTTGAAGCTATTCACTTCAATCCACAAATGTTGAAGCTATTTGTGGATGTCTTCTGAACAATATCATTTCTCACTTTGGGTTTCCTTCTAACTTTATTTTGAAAATGGTACACCATTTAGGAACAAGGAAGTGAAGCAATTGTTGGAGATATTTCATATTCAATATAGATTATCTACACCATATTATCCTTACTCTAATGGCCAAGATGAAGCATCTAATAAAAATAGTGAGCTTATTCTTTGAAAAACTATAAATAAACATGGTAAGGATTGGAATATTCAATTGACATATAGTTTTTGGGCCTACTACATGAGTGTTCATATGGCGATGAGAACAACACCTTACAACCCGGTGTATGGTTCTAAAGCTATCATGCCTTTAGAGTTGGAATTTCCTCCTGGTGAATTTCACTTAAAGGGATAATTGATGATGAAGCTTACTAATTTAATCATTTGCATCAACTTGATTTTCTCAATGAGTGTTGTTTACAGGCCCAGAATCATCTTAAAGATTATCAACAATCACTATCTAGGTAGTATAATCAAGGTGTTCTTCCTAGAACTTTCAAGGTAGGTGACCTAGTTCTTTATGAGAATTAGAGAAATGTAAATATGTCACCTAATCAAAAGGGAAAATTTAGTCCTAATTGGTTAAGCCCTTACATTGTCATCTCCATGTATGGTTCTGGTGCCTATGGATTGTAATCTATGGATGCGACACCTCTAAAAGAGCATGTTAATGTAATGCACCTTTTCCAATACTATGTGTAGTGTCTATGTGTCACGTGGTTAGCACTTATCCTTTACTGTCACAAAATTTCCTATGTTGGAATTCCTTCATTAACATATTAAATAAATTTTTGTTATGATGTAACCATTTGTGTGTGAGAGAGAGACATGCATACATGTGTTCTACTATGCTATGTATCCATGCATTACATTACACCTTTTGGTTAGGAAATTAGATAATCAGTGTATTTAATTAGCATACATCCATATGTGTTTATTAAATCATGATAGCATCTTATCTAAGCATACATCCATAAGCATAACATCCATCACATAATCATACATGAAAGTAAAGAAGCATACACATGAAATGAAAAACACCATAATATCAAAACCAACATCTCATGTATATGTATATATTATGTACATGTATTGAGCCATTGCCATCAAAAAGTAAGTGGTGATTGCACATATGTATCAATGTCTATACATCAAAATTATTTAAAAAAATGATATCAAAATCAAGTCTCTAAGCTCTGGGAGCATAGTTGCTTGAGCTCTTTGGTCTTGCCTCTAGCTGGGATCTTAATCAGATAGTGGAGATAGAGCAAGACCTATATGATCGTGAGAAACATACCGCTGCATGGATTCCTCTAATCTCTCCCTATAGGGAGGCTATTTAGAGATCTTCCTGAAAAAGTGTGTCCTTCAACTATCAATTCTTTGTTGGCATCTCAACTATTGCTTGCCCTACAAGGTCATTGAGCTAGATCTGTAGAGCATCATGTGCCTACTTGACACTCTCAGCTCTCATCATAGTTGCATCTCTCTTATAAATGGTAGTCCATAGCTCCATCGACACTTGGTCTCTCTATCCTCTAGAAGTGGTGGTATTGTTGGTCCTCTCGGTGATCTCTTCCTACTCCTCCTCATACGCCATCCTCAAGACCATGACTATCTTGAAAAGGTGGGAATTTTGCCTCACTGAAGCTGACAGGTACACATCTAAGACAAACCCCTAGATCAGCATGGTGGGGGCCATATTTGATATGAATTTTGTTATAAATGTATTCCATCCCTGTGTGTCCACTACAACCACAAAGAGAATAGACCCATGAATACCACATGAGGTACATATGTAAAATAAAAATAAAAGCATATACATGAGATGGAAACTAAAAATACTAGAATGAAATGGCACAAGAAAATATCGTACATGGGTCCCATTCTTGCTAGTGTGGGTTAGGGAGAGGAGTATGGCTAGGTCTGACACCCCTAGTGATGGACAGAGTTGGTACCACTCCTATGACTAGGACAATAGGTGGAGGAGAGCACATCCTCCTCTGTTGCCTTAGTTTCACCTCTACCTCCTCCTGTTGTCCACATCCACCTCTACCTCCTCCCCATGGCCTTGCTAGAACATCTTCCTACACACTCGGATCCCCCTTGGGGGAATCCACAGGGAAAAATGGTGCAGGGAAATTTATCCTCCACCATGTATGGAAGCCACAAATCACACCTACATCTTCGATAGGGTATGCTGGAGGCTAGTCATGATCATCCTCATCATCGTCAAAAGGGATGATTTCAGTGATTGATGGCCACTAATGGTCTCCTAGCTGCGTGGTGCTCCTCATGTCCTATCTATATGATGGGACTATAGGAGGGATGGTATGTATAATTCCATACTACCACATAACCCTCTGCTAGTAGGAGGGCATAATAATATAATCAGTTGGACCTACTAAAAATTGGTCACGTTGCATGATTCTAAGGTACCTTCCATCATCAATCCATCTGAACCATCTATATGGTCACCATCATATCTAGTTGACCCACAATGTATCAAACTAAAGCTGCCACATTGTAAATGACCATGTCATGACTACCTCACTAGATCATACTAATGGGCCATACGTAAGTTGTATAATCCCTCACCTAGGAATAGCCCATTGGTTGCATGTAGTGATGTGCATGAATGCCCACACCTATAGTAATGTGCAACTATGAGGCTCACAAAATCATAATGCACGAACCTTCCCAGCTCATGGTATAGGTGTGTTAATATGCTACAACCCTATGCGAAGACTATCTGGTGGTCCTCCATGACTCTGATGCTGTGAATGAGGCCCAAGTGTAGGTGAGAGCCCCATGAATCTTTTGTAACATTCATGGCCACTATGATTACCATCATGCACCATAGTAGAGGGACCGTTATTCCACCATGCTCGAACCAATGGATGTATATGTGGCCCGTCCAATTGTCATAATCATCTTTGGCTGTGTTATATCAGACACCCTCTGGATGCTCATAGGTAGAGCGCATGTCATTGATGGTCACCTACCACTTAAGGATGGGAGGAATAGTGATATGGTAGATGTCCTCTAGAGTGATAATCATCTCACTTGTTGGTAACTGGAATTTTGATGTGGTGGCTTCCCACCACTCCATCAATTCCATGAGTAGGTGGTCATGGAACAACATCTCTAGCATGGTGTATACATACCATAGTCTGACACGTCATAGGTGCTCCTCCTCTACTTGTTCCAAGCATTGCACTTGATCTCAACCAAGCCAAAGTACTTGACCATCGAGATTATCTTTGATCTTGAGGTAGTCCTACAAAAATGAAAAAGATTCATATCAATACACTTGGCATGAAAATTCCTATCTTCTACATCAAAAAATTTCTAATTATAGTCTTTGAGACACAGGCATGCCGCATAGACGTCGGCATGACGTGACCTTGTCTGAGGTCAATCATTGATGGATGGCTAGATGTGAGCGCACTTGGCAGACTCCAGTGCATGAAGATGATGCCAATGTGTGGGAAGGACCACTAGCACACTGCGGAGACAAATTCACGCTGTCAGAAAGCCTGCATTGGAATTTTGTCCTAAAATGGCTAAAAAATTCACAAAATTCTCAAAAAATGAGGTTTCTAGATTTACCAAATCAACCATTTTGTTCGCGGAAATGACACATCATAGTTGGTCCAATCATGGCTCCTTGTAGTCTCATCTATGTGACATTTTGTTGACTTTTCTCTCAAAAAAGTTAATTGAACTACTATAGTGAATAGTGAAAATGACCCTTCTTATGGTCCACCCAAGTATATATAGGCCCCTAGGGTTCATTTTTCCTAATGATTGTTGTTCCCCTATTTTTCATTTTACCCCATCTGGCTAGGGGAAAAACTAGGAGGGGGCATATAGTCACCTCTTTACCATATTTTTTATTATAAACCATCAAATTTTTTCTTGATCATTCTTTTCACCTCTTTACCATATTTTTTTATTATGAACCATCAAATTTTTGGACTAACCTAAAATTTGAGGTTTTGCTAAACAAAATTTTGCATGATTTTTTATGTCAAATGCTATAATTTTTTGCAAGGACCAATGATGAAGCGACAACAATTTTCCACCTCATTTCCTAAAAAATGATGAGCTAGGTCCGTTCGTGCAATGTGCAAATGTCCTCCCACTTTTTCATGTTTGAAATATGGAATCTCAAAATCTTGACTTGTGAAACATGTCCCTATAGTTATATTTTTGAGTGTAATGGCTCCTCTCAACTCTTGCAGCAACAAAACTCTCTCTTTGCTCTCATTTTGGGGGTTCTCTCTCATTTTGACACTAGAATCTCTCGATCTCACACTATTCTCTAGCTCTTACTCTCTTGATTTTTCTTCTATAATGAATTTTTGCTAGATTGAGGTCCCTCCAACAACCAAAGCTCTATTGCATTCCTTCAATGGTGCATCCATGTAGTCAAGAGGGGGCCACAAAATTTTGGTAATGCTCTCTTTCTTCTTGTCTATTTGTGAATACATACTTTGATTATTTTATATCTTTTGATACAAGTTATTCTAATTGAGTGGGGATTTCTTTTATCACTTTGTACTTGTTTACTTTGTCCATTTTTTCTATCTACCTAGTTTTCCCTAGAGGTGGGACCACCAAAGCAGGGGTTTGACTGTGACAAGCCCCAAAACAATCCCAACATTTTTCATTTTTCATCTTGTGTGCAAGTTCTCCAAGTGAAGTTTGGAGGAAAAAATAAAACACAAGATCCGTTGTAAGTTTCTCCTTCATTCTCCTTCATACTTTTCAACATTTATTGCTTTCTATTACTCTATTTTATTGAGAAAACCTCATATCTAAACTCATTAGTAGAATAGGTATGTTTCTATTTTGTGGTTTAGCTCCCTATCTATATAGGACACCAGTGCTTCCCTTTTACTCCAACACCTCATGGTGGCATCCTGAATATGTGATATTGTCCTTTTCCCAAGAGTTATTCCCTTTGATAACAAAGATCAACTATTTTTTCTCTTTTGGTGTTTGAAGTAGTCTAACATAGTATATTCTTGATATTTTGTTCTTTGTAATTTCTTCATTTGGTTCCCTAATCTGATTTAGCTAAGCTTGAGGTAGTTTAGGGAAGTTCACTCCCTAGGATTCTCATGAGTATCAAATCCCATGAATGCTAGTGACCCTCATCCAAAAATGGTGTAGGTATTCATCACTCCCTTGGTAGAACTTCCTCTTCTGATGTCTCTTTGAGACATCACTTCGTTTTCTCGGCTTGTTGGCATGCTAAACACCACAACGGTGTCTACTAAAGCCTTGTCCTCTTCCTCCTCACCTTTCACTTCATCTTTTGGGATTTCATATCCTCTGATGAAGAATAATTTGGAGGTTGACATCACTTCCAAGGTAGGTTAGAAGAAGGGATCACCTTCTTCAAGTGAGGGTTTTTCTTTAGCTTGTCTTGTTTTTATGTCTTTTTATTCCTCTTTAAATCATTTTCACATGCGTCCATTTGTGCCTATGTTGGTTTGTCATGGGATCTTGATCTTGGGGGCTTGATCACCCCTCTTGATCATTGTCATCCCATCTTATCGGTATTGGTGCACTTGGGTCCCTCTTCATGTGTATGTGTCTACTTTAGTGTGAGTTTAAAGAAAGTTCATCCAATCACTAAAGTGGGGGCTAAATGTGGCAATGGAAAAAGCATCCCTTTACTTCTCCTTGCTCATTTTGGCCTTCCTTGTTAAACTGAGTTGAATGCTCCCTTGATTTAGTGTTGTAATGTGTTTGACAAATTCACATTAGGTCTTGGTCCCTTATGAACTAACTAAACTTAATTGTACCTTATTTAGAGTGTTGTAAAGTGTTGTACCACACTTCCACACTTTTCTAGGGTTGTTATAAATAATTGGCCTTATTTTCCATCCAAAGCCTCATTTAATGCATCTTTTTGTGGATAATCCTAACATAAATCAACATCTAATAATAATTTAGGTGTTTTCAAGTTGTGTGGCCTAGATTTAGTGATCAGGGACTCATATGCCACCTTGGGCATATGAGTCCCACCTAGGGTTTTGGGTCCCGATCTTGATTTTGCAATTTTCTAAGAATTTTTGAAAATGGTCACATATGCCTAATGGGACTCATACGCCACCTTGGGTGTATGGGTCCCCTGTGGCCCAAAATAAAAATTAATTCAAATTCTTGGTAGGAATTTATCCTCCTAGATCTTATGTCGGCCTGTAGTATTGTAATTTTTTTTAAAATGGCATAATTAAGTATAAATACAATTTTATTTCACTCATTTTTCACCTAGCAAGTTGAATGAGCACTCTTATAGAAAATTTGAGTTCACAAGAGCATTCAAGTGTTTACAATAACATTCAAGAGCATTCAAGGGAAAATTATCAAGTGATTTAGAGCATTATTCAAGCATCAAACATCATGTCAAAGTCATCATGCATCATGTTTTTTTTAGCTAACAATTGTGATGTAGAGTTTCAGAATTCAAGCTATGATTCAAGTCAAAATCTATCCTATTCAAGAAAGATTGAAGATCTACATCCATTGGAGCCACTTCATATATGTTTGTAGAACTTTATTACTAGGGTTTGGTGAGTTGTAACATTGCATGTTGTTCATTCATCATTATCTTTTCCTATTTCATTTCATTACAAGGTTTGATTACCAAAACGAGGTTTGACCAAGGAAAAACCCTTTCTACTAACAAAACAACTTATTTCCCTCTCTTTAGTGTGTTATTTGCAGGTCTAGGTTGAAGACACGTTGAAGAGAAAGTTTGGAGAAAGTCAAAAAAGTGTTAAAAGTTGTCAAAGTTGTCGCCTTGCATTGAAGATCATTGGAAGACTTCTACAGGTTGCAAATCAAGGTTTCATATCCAAAAATTAATTAGAAAGGATAAACCAAAAATTGAATACCACATTTAGACTTTGATGTTCCAAAAATCCCTAATTGGATTGATACACCAATTATGGTATATGAGTTCCAATATAGGTCATTCTCCAAATTTTTGTAGCTCTAGACACCCTTTTTCCAAATTTAAGTTTCTACCTAGAAACCCTAATCTGGGACTAAATCAACCAAATTGGTGTATGAGTCCCTATAGGCTTTAAAATCAATTTTTTGAGCATTTGAGGCATTTATCTAGTCTTCTTCAAGTTTCCAGGTGCACACCTTTCATCTCTCAACTTTCTATTTTGTTTTACATGATTTTCTAGGTCACTTAGTGAAAGATTGCATTGTATTAGGTTTAAGCATTAGATCTTGCATTTCATTTGTCTTTCCAAGCCCTAGCTTGGTGGCGAACCCTTCTTTAGTTTACAATCAGACCCTTGGACAACCCTATTGCAAGATCTCTTTCTCCTTTCCATACTCTACATTGAGATCTTTAGGGTTTCCCTTTAATGAAATAATTGTGAAGTGTGTTTGCTCTATGTCCTAAACCATAAGAAGCAAATCCACTTTCCTTTGTGTCAATTCTTAGAACCTTTCAAGCACCATCACCTCCATTGTAGCTGAAAGATACTATTTTTTCAGATCCTCCTCTCTATTGTTGTGACAATGCTATCTTTGGAGACCTTACAAGCTCACTCCTTTCTCCATTTTCCTTGAGAGCAGGTTGTTGAGAAGGTGATATCAACCATTTTCATTCACTTTGCATTATTGTATTTGTATTGCAGCATATTGTTTTTTGAGTATTGCTTGGTATTTCTATTTCTACACTATCTTTATCATCTTTCTATACATTTTTTTCTATTTTTTTATCCATGGAGGTTGAAACATGAATGTAGAGGATTGATTGAGGAAACCCTCTAAACACGGCCCTAATATTTTTCCACTCTTCTGTTTGTAGGTACTTCTTGGTTGGAGCTATATAAAGAAACAAGTTGCACAAAGTTTGGTACTATATTCTCATCCTTCCTTTGTTAATTCAAGCATATCTAGTTAAAGTATTCTTCTTGTTATACTTTGTTTCTATATTTCCTTTGCATTCCATAATAACATATTTAAAATCTATTAGTCAGGCTATTCATGGCATTTTTAGTGTTTTTATCTATCTAAAAAGTCCTCTATATGTGCAAACACCAGTGCCCCACTGAGATGCCAGACCACAGAATTGGAGTCAATGTCGTGTGCTTCCATCCTCAAGCAATGACCTATCTGAGTTGCAACTTGAACTATAGGAATCGACTCACTTGAATTCCTAAAACATTTGGGTTAGTAGAAGGACAATAGCAACCAAATTGCTCTTCCTTTTCGACCCTAAACACTTAACCTTCCAAATCACTTAGCAAATCTTGAGGTAGATCAAGGTATCCTATTTCTTAAGACTGTCCCATGACCTGGGGTCTCGAACTAGCCAATCACCCTCCTCTACACATAATATTACAACATTACTTCCCCTAATATTGTTCATATAATGATCATAATGTATAACATTTAATAAGTGCTTTCTTAGCAATATTATACCTCCTACTATAAGTATGAGTTACAACTAAGGGAATATTTATATATAATTGTTGTTTTATCATTTTTTGTCTTATAAGAGTAGAAAAATATTCAAGGAATGAAATAGCAAAAACAAGAAGAAAATCAATGTAGTTCTACTTTCTTTCCCATAGTTCTAATGTACAAAAGTTTCCAAGAAGGTTGCAACAATGAATATTTCTTCTCTTAAATATTTTTCATATGTTTCTTGAAAAAAAATTTCACATATGATAACTTAGGATTTCATTGCAACTCATTAACTACACATGAAAAAAACATTTTATCAAGGAGTATCTATTGTTTCATAAATAGAATGTAAAAGTTATTATTCGCACTAACACCATCTTTTTACAATTCTTGAAAGAAGATTCACATAGAATTACCTAGGAAATGTATACATTAGAATATTTTTTTTCCCAAGGCCATAAAAATTCTTGAATTTGAGTTCAACCTACTGTAAAGTGAAAAAAGGGATCCTAGATCCAACAAGTAGATAACTAGGATCAACAAGCATTTTTATTTTACTTCACATTCAAACACAAACCAACTAGGATTGATGATTGGCTTGCTACCACAATGGAGAGTCAATATCCTAGGGTTTGGCCCATTTGAGTTGTAAAGAGGAGAATATTAATGTGTGCTTTAATCATCCTAATTGACATAAACCCTTGATATTAAAATGTAATTTATTGCATAGACAAAAATCATAGTTGACATAACAAACCCAGATCTAGAAAATGATGACAAAGAGGAACCTATGATTGAAAGTTGATCCCCAATTGTTAGGATAGGGGAAAGGGCACCCTAAAAGAAAGAGTTATCTATTTTTGGGGTCTTCAAAACTGTATTGAAGTATTGGAGGCTTCTTTGTATTTTTTGTAGCCACCTATAGATGATACCTTCAAATTTCACCTACACACATGAAAAGAGGGGGAAGGGTTGTGTTGTATAGGGGCTTGCCCAAGTTAAACCATGTTTTGGTATTTCCATTTCAATGTGCAGTCAAATATAATGATCAAGAGGGGAGTAGGTACAAGAATTTTTTCCACAAAATGTTCAAATATTAGAAGTTTTTTTCTTAATTTTCAAAATTTGTGATAGATAGAATTAAAATTTGAAGCACTTACACATTGAATATTTAAAAGGTTTAGTAATATGCAATTTAGTATTCTGAGTCTAGTTTTCAAATATGCAATTTATTCTAATAACCAAATGATACAAAATTATTATTAATACAAATGTATAAAAACCACTTTTTTAAAGTCACTTTGCTAGGACTATACCTTACACATGTACAAGCACCATAATTTGACCTAAATGAAATTATTTTTCTAATTTGTTTTAGGGAAAAACGTGTATTATAATGAAGATTGAGGAGGATATTTTTTTATAATTTTTTTCTTCATATTTATTTATTTATTATTGTCCCTAATTGCTTGTTTTTAAAACCCTTGTGTATGGACACCATAACTTTACCTAAAATTATCATTTCATGATTTTTTTTCATTGTGTGAATTATTTATAGATTGATTCAATATCATTTGTTTAACATGAAAATATAAAATTAAAAGTTATCAAAAAAATATGAAAATGTGACATTTTGATTTTCTGTACTAGTTTCCTCATAAATTAAATAAAAAATAGAAAAATAATCTAATCATAAAAAATTATATATTTAAAAACTAGACATTGTCATCTAGAATGGGTTTTAATTTGATAAAACAATTTTGAAGAAAACCTCCTTAGCTATATTGCCAAATTTAGTTATTTTTTCTTGAAATTTCCATGACCTTGTACTTCCAAGTCCAAGGCTAAGTGTTGGTTTACCATGCCTTTTTTAAGCCTAAATCCAACTAAAAAATTGTATTGTGAGTTTCAAAATTTTTGGAATGAGTACCCACTTTAAAATGGGTATTGGGTATGTGCAGGATCATGATGGGCCAAAAAGTGGCTATATGATGGGTATGTGTAGGGTATGTGGCTAATGACTTTTTTTACCAAAAATTGATGAAATGAAAAGGTTTTTTAAAGGAGATTTTCAAATTTCCACCAATATAAATTATGCTTTATTTTTGAATTTAATAAATAATTATTATTCATTTTCTATTTGAATTACGACTAAAGTCTTGATTGATAGGCTGATTGAAAAAGATCTATAGATTTCAAATGGTATCACATTTTATCTAAAACATTCATCATAATACTATAGGATTAAAAAAAAAAAAAATCATGCAAGTTTTGACCAAGTTAAGGTGGTTAGACATACAAGTTTTTATATTTTTTAAAAGTTACAATAAAAAATTCATAATTAATTATTTACTTGGAAAAAAATTACAATAAAATATGCATCACATCGTGACATGAGTCATTTACTTAAATCTAAAATCTTATAAAAAAATATTATCATTTTATTGTGGTTAGGGTGGTCAGATAGACACCTATTTCTTATTTTTCCCCTAAAATTTAAGTACTACTTATTCTAAAAAATGAATGGGTACCTTTTTTAAAGCTAAAAAATGACACTTCCCCTAAATGTGGACCTAACTTCTTGCACTTACCTAGGGTGTGCCCTAGGTTGAGAAGAGGCCAAAATAACAATTGACTAAAATGATAAATGATAATCTTAATTTGGTATGAAAAAAATGTCTAAGTGATCTTCACATTGTAAGATGCCACCAAAGTTTGTTTAATGGATGCTTGAGTTGCTTGATAGACCTAAAAAAGGTTTTTCCACAAAACATAATACATTGTTGTAGCTAGCACGTAGAGGATAAATCAATACATCTTGACAATAAGTGCATCATAAGAGATTCTTCTTCATAATTTCCTTCTTCCTTTTTTTTTTTTTCTAATATTCAAATGAAAATGAAACTTGTTTATATATGCATCTCAATTTATATTTCTAATTATAGGAAAACAAACGAAATACATAGAGTAAAAACACTAAATACACAAGGAAAACATGCAAAAGACATAATTCAAAAACATAATCAACTCAATACCAACATGAATTTAAACACAATAAACATTAAACACAAGGTTAGTATACTAAAATGGATTTGAGTTAGTAAGGTAAGGAGACCATAGTCTAAAAATTTCTCTACATACCAAACATCATCCATAAAAAATGTTAGACATGATAGTACTCTCATAGGACTAACAAGTTGTGTTATGCTAAATCACTTATGAGTTATATAGATCTACTGGATATCAAGCTATGTTATGCTATGTTTCCATGCAACATGATGGGTTTCACAAGGCTATAAATTTGTATTATGCTAGGTGACTCATGAAATACATGGCTACACTAGCAAGCAAGTTGTGTTATGCTAGGTGGTCATGTAAAAATGCTCAAGTTCATAGGCTAGCAAGCTTCATTATGATAGGTCTATGAAAATTATGCTTCAAGGAATGCATAAAAGTTTAGCATCACAAGGCTTGAATTTATAATGACACCTAGGGAGGAACATAAATGTTTAACATCGTGGAGGTCAAAAAACTGCTTAATATCATAGGGGATGGATTGATAATCATGCATTAGGGGGTGTTATAAACACCACCACCACCAAGGGGGTATGTCAATAAGTCAAAACTCACAAGACACCAAATGAAAATGGATAGGGTGATATGTCCCCCTTAAAATTCCAACATACTTTCTATGTTGATATTTTAAGGAATAGGAGGAAGAGGGGATCCTCAAAAATGATGTACACCTCCAAAACTAGTTATTCTTGCCCCCAAGTATATAGGAAAAAAAACCATGCTAGGGACTATCATGTTGCTACCAAAGAAGAAATATGGTTGTACACAAGATTGTACCACCATGAATGGTAATGAGAAAACACCTAGAGCTAAAAATGTGACATAGTGAGGAGAAAAAATAGAAGAAATAGATTATAATTTAAAAATGAATAGGTGCATCAACGCATTGAAGAGTGATAGCACCATAAGCATGATTTTTTTATATTGTATTGTTCTAAGACTAACATTGCAATGCCCTTACAAACTTAATTAATAAAAATGCCACTAATTAGTTAAATTATCTCATAATTAATAAAACTAAATACTAAAACATTTCACTTTTATTCAAAATTATCTTAAGGATATGTGTAAAATTACAATGATGAAACCTTTCCACAATAGCTATACAAAGATAAATTTTAAATGAATGGATATTTTGAGTTATCAAGTCAGAAAGGAGGAACTAAAGCACAATTTTGACTAAATAATGACAAATTTGAGTTTAACTAAAAAAACAACATGCACTGAATAAGAAGCATTGCACAAGAAAGGTACTTAAAAGTGAAACAACATCATAAACGACTCTGCTAGCATAGTAAGTCCATAGATTAAAGAGATGCTCAAAGAAAATCCTTGCAAGGAAATGGATTAAACCATATGCTAAGTAATATTTTAAACACAAAAAATTCTTAGACATCAATGAATTCAGTTGAATGTGGGGATTCCCTTTTCAAAATCACATTCTTTAGATTGCATTAACAGAGACAAAGTATTATGAGAGTTCATTAAAAGCGTTAACCTTAGCACGACACGCAAACATAAAAGAAACTAACCACAAAGCATAGTAACAATAAATGGAAAGTGTGACTACCAACATAGGTAACTCTATGAGACCAAGAAGGAAAGAAAACTCACACATGGATAATGATGCCATTATTTCTGAAATTAATCAATCTACTGCTTTTCATATTTGCTTAAAATTAAAGCTTAAAAGAGCATACCACTAAAGCACAAGGCATGGTAACCAACAATTAAGGCTACGATCTAGGAAGAAAACTTAAGTATCAAACACGAGAACTACAAGGTGTAGGCCATGATAAATATGTGTAAGAGAAAAAATAATCTCAAATATTATAGCGGAAAATAACAGAGATCAAATATGAAATAGAAACAAATAGATTAGGTTGGTTGCTATGTCGACTCCACTTCTGTTCTTTTATTTATTTTTCCTATTAGAATTACAACACTGGTGTAATATTTGTAATTTTTATCACAAGATGGCAGTAGAAGAATTTATTACCAATAGATATTTTGCATCGGCTTGATAAGAAATTCCAAGTAATCATAGTTTAAATGATAGCTTAAGGAGAGAAGTTGAAAAGATAGAAACCACTCTAATGACTTGGTATATAACACAGTTTAAGGAATGATACCTCACGGATTTGACTTGTGGTACAATAAGTGCTAAAGGAAAATATTGCCAAGCAATTACAATAGAATTTTTCCTACCTCTAAATCTTTTAAACAAGAAAAAATTTACAATTTGGAATCCTACAAAAACATTGTATAGAGCAGTGAAACTTTTGCACAATAATATTACAATTTAAAAAACTTACATGTTTATAATACTTGAAAGCCAAGGAATCCTTTTCTTTTAAAATTTTTCTCTATTGACTTTGTAGAGATCCAAATTTGACCACTCCCAGATGGTCAAAATCATCCCCTTTACTTGCCTATTCCATCAATATTAATTAAATCATTTATTCAATTAATATTCCCCCTTTGCATAACGTTCCTAACGTATCTAATTTAATAATTAAATACTTTACCTTTCATCCTTTCCTCTCTAAATTAAATAAATATATCAATTTATTTAGCTTAGTCATTTAACCTTTTTGAATTTAAATCAATTTTAAATTCCTCTTTTTCTCTCTACTTGTCACATCCTCCATAACCCTCTTCTAATATGGAATAGTTTATTTAATCTATGATTAGGATGTGCACACCTTTAATTAGGATTAATGTCACATCCTCCATATTTGGCCACTTGCCTCTAATCCCTCATTAATATTCTTAATCATCTATTTGCACAACCTTATTTTAATCGCATGCCATCTTTGGAATTTCCTTCAAGTCAACCTTTCATAAGTACTTTACCTTTCAAGCCTTGACCTCTTCCCTATGTGAATTTAAAATTCACATTTATTCATTTAATGCATTTCTCTTCCCCATGCAAGTTGTTGGGAAATTCTAAATTCTATCACTTGTCATATCAGTCACAAGGGACAATGTCTTCCTTTATAAGGGCCTTGTCTTATCCACAAGGTATTTTTTAGCTTCCTTTATAAGGACCTTGTCTTATCCACAAGGTGCTTCTCATCATGTGAATTTAAAATTCACATTTATTCTCCCAACCACTTTTCCCTTCTAATCATGCGAATTTAAAATTCACATTTATTCCTCCAGCAACTTCTCTCTTCCCCATGATGATGTGTGAGGAATTTTAAAATTTCTCACATGTCATCATCCTTCCCACATAGGGACAAGAAGTTCCTTGTTGATGAAATCTTCTCCCCATCCCAAGGTACTTGCAAGTACCTCCACCTCATATGTCCATTTTCCAAGTCATTTGTCCTTGTAACACCTCATCCTCCACATGGAAAGATGTGAGGGCTTGTGAGTCCTCAACTCACTGTAACCATTCTTCTTGCCCATATTCAAAAAATCTTGACTATCCAATTCTTTAGAGATTCTTCCCTTAAAATGGAAGATTTTCTCTCATTCAAAACATAAATTGCATTCATCATATTCAAGCTCAAGCATTCAAACTCTCATACTCTCAAGCATTTTGCAAGCATTACCATACACCATTATTGCACTCTTGAAGATCCATTTTGCATCCATTGCATTCATCCACTCAAATACCCAACTTCACCATTGCATCCTCCATAGAGCCTACATCATTTTGCATATCATTTTAGATGATTTTCCATCAAGGAGCACACATTCATCAACCATCAAAGGGCCAACCAAGTAGATCACTTGAACAAGGTATAAATTTGGTTTTTATCTTTATTTTATTCAAGTCAAATTAGGCTAATCTTGAGGTGTTGAAGTGCTGTCTTTCTCCTTATCATTCTCTTGTTTACATCATTTAAGATAGTAGAAATAACACTCCTCACATTTCTAGAACACCTGGTGGGACCCACAAATGGGTCTTTTTTCTTTCACGTTTGTTGTTTGATATCTTACAGGTTGATCATATTACATAGAGGTGACTCCACAATAGACAGGGGTGATCTTTCCCTAAACAGGGGTGACCCTGCCCTAAGACAGGTGACCTTGACCTGAACAAAGGTGATTTTTCTCTTGCAGTATCGCCCATCTAAGAAATAGAAGCAAAATTTACTCCATGTTTTCTCAACATAGGCGACCCTGCCTTGAATAGGGGTGACCCTTCTCTAACAAGGGTGATCCTTCCCTAACAGGGGCAATCTCGACCTAAATAGAGGCGTATGTGAGGTAAAAACAGTGACAACTTCATTTTCAAAGTCTATTTTCTATTGTTTGATTGATACTGACCCCCTAACTTGTCTTGTTGGTGATTATGCTAGTTTTTACTAACATTTGTGCAACTATTTCATGCTTGAAAAAGACTAGAGATCAAGACTTCTAATGTGTTTTATCCAAGACGAACAAGCCAAGTGTATTAGTTAGTTTGTTTGTCTTTTTATTTCCATACTAGTTAGGCACATAGTTTTAAGTAGGGGGAGTCAATATATTGTGTGCTTTGTTTGTAAATTAAGCTATTGACGTATCCAATCCCCTTGTGCCATTTGGAAATCCTGGGAGAAGATAAATCATAGCTTACTTAGTCATTTTTGTTACACAAAGGGAACTACATCATTCAAGCTTTCCCCTTGCAATTTGTGTGAGCCTGGGGAGTAGCCAAAAATGTTTAGTGTTCTCTTTTTAGCAGAACCTACTTGGGGATTTCATCACCCTAAGGGACGGCCCCAACCACACATACTGTGAGGTATATAAAGGGGGGAGAGGAAAAGTTGTACCCCAATCCAGTCACATCATGTTTGGCGAAGCATCAAAGCTAGGGTGATACCTAGGTAAGGTGTGAAGAGTTGGTCTGAGCCTTCAATACCTCACTGGGGTTCCCAACTCATGCTTGTGATAGATTGGTGTTCATGGTTATGGCTTACGTATCGAACGTATATCAAGGACTCCCTAGGTTGCCTTATTTAGCCTAGTTAGAAGACTATGTTGGCCATACCCTTTTCACTAATCTTAGGATTGTGCTATTTGGACTATCTTTTTTGTGAGAAACAAATAAATTTCTATTTAGTCAAGTCAGCCTTACCATTTGCTTGCTATTTGTTATGTTTTTGGTCCTTTTCCAAAGTCATTTTTTCCTAAGTCAAGTCTAGGTCTATTGAAAAAGGTGATCTCACCTTGAATAGGGGTGACCCTACCCTTAACAGGGGTGACCTTTCCCTCAACAAGGGTGACATTTCCTTCTACCTCAGTCATTTCCCAATCTGTTCATTGTTAGAATTGTTCATCTTTCACTAAATATGTGACCCTGCCCTGAACAAGGGTGATTTTGCCCTCTACCTGAGTCACTGTTAGTCAAACAACCCATCAAATTTGCTTGTTTCATCAAGAGGAGTGACTCTTCCTTGGCTTGGGAAACCTTGCTCTCAACAGGGGTGATCCTACCTCAGAGTTAGGTGATTTTATACCTTGAACAGTCAGTCCCACCTCCTGTTCGGTCATTCTGTCAATCTGTTTCCCCACTCCGAGTGTCCATTTTCCTATTTTGATTTTTTTTTTCCCATTCTCAGCATCCATTTTCCCATTCCAAGCATCCATTTCCCCATTCTAAGCATCTATTTTCCCATTCCAAGCATTTCTTTGCCCATTTTGAGCACCCATTTCCCCGTTCTAAGCATCTGTTTTCCCATTTCTATAGTTTTCTTGACCCCTTTTCTAATTTGGAGAAGTCTAAAAGCTGAGTTGGGCGACCTTGACCTCCAATTGGGTGACCTTCACCTCTGGTTAGGCAACCTTGACCCCTAGTTAGGTAACCTCAACATCTAGTTGGGCAGCCCCGACCTTAAGTTAGGCAACCCTAACCTCAAGTTGGGTGACCTTGACATCCAGTTCCTGTGACCTTGACCTTAAGTTAGGTGACCTTGACCTCTAGTTAGGCAACCCTAACCTCCAGTTAGGCAACCCTGACCTCCAGATAGGCAACCCTGACCTCTAGTTGGGTGACCCTAACCTCTAGTTGGGTGATCTTAACCTCCAATTGGGTGACCCTGACCTCCAATTGAGCGACCCTAACCTCAAGTTGGGAACCTTGACCTCGAGTTGGGTGACCTTAACCTCTAGTTGGTCGACCTTGCCCCCTAATTGGGAAATCTTGCACCTTGGTTAGGCGAGTATGATCTTTATCCAACCATTTTACATCTTCCATTCACTAGTAATTTGCATTTTCATTCTCCAAAGGTCATTCGTTCATCATTCAAATCATATAGGTGCACCATAAAGCATCTCTAGGTTACATTATCCCCCATCGTTTTCTCAATCCAAATCCTTTGACCTTCATTTGAATTTATTATCCAAATTGACCTAGGTGTATCAAATTGATCATCATCCTACAACATCTGCTTAGGATCATTATCCATCCTATGCCAATCATCATCATTCAGCTCAATCAATCCATTTCCATCTCAAGTTGGATTCGGTGCCACAATTGTTTGTCTATCATCCAGTTGGGTGACCTTTCCCCCTAGTTGGGAAATCCTGCACCTTGGTTAGGTGAGTCTGATATTTATCCAACCATTTTGCATCTTCTATTAACCAGTAATTTGCATTTTCATTCTCCAAAGGTCATCCGCTCATCATCCAAATCATATAGGTACACCATAAACCATCTCTAGATTACATTATCCCCATTGTTTTCTCAATCCAAATCCTCTAAACTTTGTTTGAAGTTATTATCCAAATTGACTTAGGTGTCTAAAATTAATCATCATCCTACAACATCTGCTTAGGATCGTCATTCATTTTGAGTTAGTCATTATCATTCAGTGCAATCAATCCACTTCCACCTCAAGTCGAATTCAGTGTCACAATCATCTATCTATCCTTAATCTGATCAATCAATGCCTTAAATCACCTAGGGTGATCTCTTAACCTAATTTTGAATCCCTTTCATCATCCAATCTAATCCAATCCTCCAATATTATCCAATCTAATCCAATCTAATCCTTATGCCATCATTGAATTTTATCCAGTCTAATCCTTATCTATTCATCCAATCTAATCCTTATCCAATCATCTAATCTATCAATCTATTATCCAATTTAATCAATCCTTCAATCATCACTTAGGTCATCTTTGCATTGTATCATAGAGTCTAGCCTCATCCTAGTTCACATAGTAGCTTTGCACTTTCATGCCCATTTAGACTTGATCAAAAGCCAAGAAGCAAATGGAAGAACAACAAGGCCAAGGTTCTGACCTAAAATATCCCTTAGAATCTCAACAACACTACAAACATCCCACAAGATCCTAACAACAGTGCAAATATCCCTCAAGATCCCAATAATGTTTCATTGTTAGAATCCAATACTGACATCCAAAGCATCTCATTGCTTGGAGATGAAAACATGGTCAATCAACCTAAATTAACCATTGATGAATACCTAAGCAATCTCACTAATGTTCAGATGATGGATCACCTCCTCAACGAGCGTGGGATAAGATTCTCGCTATGTTGATCATGAAAGAATCAAACCACCACCCGATTTTAATGTCACAGTATACCAGCACCTAGTCTCTTCTTACACCTCATGATTCGCAGACCTCACAAAATGTTCCAAGAAATTTGTATGTCCCCAAAGGTGCACCTATAGACAATTGGTATCACCTTGAGTTTGGAAATTTTGTAATACATCAAGTTTCTAGTTATCCTCGCCTCCTATCCATAGCCTCTATGGCACCACCTGATCCTAATGACCCTTATGCCTATCGCATGCCACAAAAAAAAATTTCAGCTCCACCATTCCCACCTCAGCATCCTAGTCAACCACCTATCAACACTGTGGGCACTCCAATCCTTGCATTGATGCCACCTCTAGGACCTGCACTTGCTGGCAATCTACCACCACCACCTCAAGGTAATATCCCCGCATTTTAGTAGCCTCTCATTAATCCTAATCAATCTAATGTGTTAAAAACACCACTGCAACACACTGACATCCCCTCACAAGCACCGCCACAACATACTGCTATTGTTGTTTCATCTCAACCACCTCATCAACAACCTCCATAGAAAAACATCACAATCCTGCAACAAAACATTACCATTCTGTAGAAAAACATTCTAATTCCTTAACAAAATTCTACCACTCCTATGCAACCCTCACATTAAGTCACACAAACTGCATAGCAACTGCCATAACTACCCCATGGAGCATCTACAATGGTACCACACCAACATCAGATCCCATCGCACCCACTTTATCAACATCCACCACAATAACAACAACCACCCCAACATACACACATTCCTATGCAAACATAGTGCAATACTCTCACACAATATCTCTACCATCCATCTAGCACGTACACCACTTATGCTACTACATCCAATCCTAATCCAAATATCCATGTGGCCTCTTAGAATCTGCCACGAACTCAACTACCACTTTACACTAATCCTCCCCACTTACATACCAATCCTTACCAACAGTCATCTAATCCACAACCACACATCATGCAACAACCCAATGCTTCCTACAATTACCAATCCAATCCATACTATGCTCAACAACAACCTTCATACCAACAAGGTGTTTCATTCACGTCCTATGCACAACAACAACCACCTTATCAATAGGGTGCTCAATCCATCTCCTACTATCAACAACCACTTCCTTACCAAAAAGGGGCTTATATGTCATCATACTATCAAGCTGCTATGCAATACCACCAAGGTACTCCATCCACTTCATACTATTAGCAAGCACCATCATACCAACAAGTAGCTTCAACCTCTTACCATCAAAATCCATCATATTCTCCTTACATCAATCCGCAATCTACTTATGCCAATCACTACCAGAAAACACCTCCATACACACCTCAACCCACTTATGATCCAACTGCTTCGACACCATCCTCATCATATCAGTAGTATCCTCAATACAATCAACCCAATTCATCCAATCCAACTCCCACAGCACCTATCAATAAATATCTAGAAGAATTCAAAGCCGCGTTAAAGGATTTACAAGCACGGACCGACAAAAAAAACATTTAAGTTTGAAGATATTTGTCCTTATCTATTTGATCCTTCAATCTAATTGGTTCCTTTCCTGAAGCATTTTGAAATGCCAAAATTTGATAACTATGAAGAAACCAAAGATCCCAAGGCTCACCTTCAAGATTTTTACACCCATTGTCTAGAAGTCATGCATAATGACAATTAGCTCATGAGATTGTTTCCTAGGAGTTTACAAGGAATATCTCTTGATTGGTTTATGGGTCTTGAAAAGGGATCTATCAAGTCCTTTGCACAACTTTTATAGGAGTTTGTCTCCCGCTTCTCCTTTAATTTGGAGAAGGATATTGACGCATTAGATCTCCTAAAGGAAAAGTAGTGTGAGGGAGAAACCTTTGTGAGCTATCTTCAAAGATGGTGAGCCCTAGCCAATAGCATGAAGTCCCTACTAAGGGAAAAGGATATGGTCACCTTGTTCATTGAAAACTCTCATCCAGATATGGCTCACAACTTCAAACTCCACTGTGTCACAACCTTTGCAGCAATAGTGGAGAAAGGTCCTATTCTTGAGAGGGCACTTATCACCAAAGGGCTAGTCAAAATATTTAACTCCAACATGGAGAAGTCACTTGGGGATAGGCCCCATTATTGGAAAAAAAAAAAAAAACTATTTCAATGATGGTGTCACAAACACCAAACACATCCAAGTGGCTAATGCTTCACAGAAGCTGCAATATCCTCCTCAGTAGTCAAACACTCATTCTATATTAGTGCCATAGGGGGCACCTCATCCCAACCAAAAATCCAGTCAAAATAACCAAGGGAATGGAAAATGTCAATTCACTCAACTAGGGGAACCCCTAAGTGTCATGTTTAATAGGATTCTTCAAGTAAATTACCTGATTACATATCCTATGACTAAGCCACCTGATGAATCCAAGCCTAAACCAACTTGGTTTAAAGAAAATGAATATTGTGAGTTCCATAAGATTAAAGGGCATACATTGAATAAGTGTCAAAGTCTGAAAATGTACATCCATGATCTTATATATTGGGGTGACATACATGTGGATTCCAATATGGCACCTTCGGCCAATGCTCAATTGTAAATATATCAAAATGCTTTCCCTAAGCATAACCAAGGTCCTAGTACATCAAACTCAAACCTAGGACCTAGCAATAATCATAATAACAACACCAACAACATCAGTTACAAAAATGTGCCACTTAACTATGAAGGTCTCATCATGCACATCAAACAAGTGGAACCACGTGTATCTATGATACGCGTAAAAGGAAAGGATCCAAAATGTGCTATTACCACCCATCGAATCCACATCAAAGTCTTTGGAGCCTCCACATCCACCTAGCCGCAACCTATGAGTTCTTAATACAACATTCTTGACCATCTAGAAAAGACTTCAAAACAGATATCCATTCTAGACTTAAGTCTGCTCCTGCACACCAAGAAATCCTCAATAAGGTCTTACAGGACACACAAGTTCCTAATGAGATAGACCGTACGCAATTTTAAGCATTGGTAGGGCACCTCTCCACCACCTATCAACTAGGTTTTAGAAAAAATGGCATGCCCTGCATTGACTCCAATCATAGCCGTCCTCTCCATCTAGAGGTCTTGGTAAACCATCATAAAGTAAAAAGAGTATTGGTAGATAATGGTTCTTCCCTCAACTTGTGTACATTAAAATTCATAAAACAGGTGGGATACACCCATGCTAATTTAAATAATCAAGTCCTCACAATCAAGGCATATGATAATGTAGAGTGTGATTCTAAAGGAACAATATGTCTTCCGATCTAGGTTGGTCCAATT
Source organism: Sequoia sempervirens (assembly GCA_007258455.2). NCBI lineage: Eukaryota > Viridiplantae > Streptophyta > Pinopsida > Cupressales > Cupressaceae > Sequoia > Sequoia sempervirens. The sequence goes on along the minus strand of VDFB02058242.1, from coordinate 706,108,208 downwards.
GTGCAATACACTACTTTTCATGTCCTTGATCTGGAACTCCCCTATAACCTCCTCATCCATCCATGGATTCATGCCATGCAAGCCATTCCATCCACATACCATCAATGTCTAAAATTCCCATTCAATCGAGTAGAAGTTACCATACACACAAATCCCCAACCATTTGAATATTGCCACACATTAGAAGCTTCTTTTCCTCATTCCCACTATTTTCCTAGACTGGAAATGGGACCACCGTAGACATCATCATCCCACTCATCTACCACCACTTCATCCACTTAATCGTCCACATATGATTCCACCCTTACCAAAGTCCAGATCATTGACAAAGGATGTGGTGAATATGAAATGTGCACAACTTTGAATGTGGTGACTATGCCACCCTCACCGCACACATATGGCCAACCTTCTCAGTCTACACCGAAACCCAAAGACAAGACTATCACTTTGAGCTCCAAGAACATGGGAACCAGTACTTATCGCTCCTTTGTGTTAATACAAAACACACTAGAAGATGACATAAGTCAATGGGTCTACCATGAGGAGCCTGACCCCTCTCCTCCTTTGAAAGAATATTTCTTGAACTAATCTTGGCCCTCTAAGTTTGTGGAGAAATAAAATTATAAGGGTGGAGGCCTTGGCACCGAAGAGCAAGGAAGGAAACACCATATTGAGGCTACAATAAGACTAAGATACTCGGGCTTGGGTCATGATAGAAAACAAAAGGAACCTATAGCATCACCTAGTGCCTCTAACAATGTTAATGAGAGCGATGATCTCCTTGAAGATATAATATAGGAGGAATCCATCATACATGCATATGATGATGTAGATCACACTGATTTCTCTTCCATGTTCAACTGCCTATACATCTACACCATTATCTTATCCTTTCAACATCCTAAACTCGTAGACTGGGATGTACATGGTAGCACACTTGTCGACACCTTTCCCTCAGTAGATTAGTACATACATCTTATGGGATTGGGGGAAGATGAACACCCTAACCAAAAAAGTAAAAAGAAGAAAAATAAAAAAAAGGTTACCTAGCGAAAACCTTCTTGAGGTTCTTCTTGACCTAGAAAAATTAAAAACAAAGGGTGTATCTGATAGTGAAAATATTCATGAGGCACTAAAAGATGGGGATGTTCATCTTCCTCTTGTAGGGAATCAATTATCTGAATGACCATCCATCCTAGTAGAGGAAACATAGGAAATAAATTTGGGAACTGAAGAGGATACCAAAATTACATATGTAGCCAAAGCACTATCAAAGGAAGAATATTCTACCATCACCAAGCTTCTCAAAGAAGGCATCATCAATTTCACATTGACATATTCAGACATGCCAGGCCTTTATCCTACTTTAGTAGCACATCACCTAGATGTATGTCCTGATGCCAAACTTTTCAAGAAAAAGCTTCAGAAAATACACCCCCAAGTGGCTCTACTAGTTAAGAAAGAAATAGAGAGGCTATTGGATGTTGGATTCATAAGACCCATTGACTATTCAAAATGGATCTCAAACGTAGTTCCTGTAGCCAAACCAAATGATGCTATCAGAGCTTGTACAGATTTTTGGGACCTCAAAAAGGCTTGTCCCAAAGATGATTTTCATTTTCCAAATATCGACATGTTGGCTGAACTCACTACAAGATATGTGATTATTTCTCTCATGGATGGCTTCTCTGGATACAATCAAATCAGAATTACACCCGAAGATCAACATAAAACAACCTTTGATATGCCTTGGGGCATGTTCTACTATAATGTCATTCCCTTCCATTTCAAAAACACGGGCGCAACCTACCAAAGAGCTATGACTGTTATATTCCATGACCTCATCCACATCATAATGGAATATTATGTTGATGATCTATTAGGGAAGTCAACAACAAAGGAAGAACATCCCATGTGTTGGTGTAATTAATTATTAATTACACTTTAGAATAAGTTTACTTAGGTAATTATTTAATTCCTAGGTTAAATAGTTGTCATCCTTATCTTGTTGAGTTATCTTGTTGCTCAAGATAAGATTAGAGTTATGCATCTTTTCTTTTATAAAGCAAATCATTATCATGTAATTATTGAATTCTCAAATAATATTATGTTGCACATCCTTTTCCAGCCTCTCTGCTTTTTTTTTATTTTCTCTTCTATGGAAGGTCTTTTTAGTTTGCAAATCTGATCTTGGTTTCTAACATGGTATCAGAGCCTTGATTTGCAACCCCTTCTCAGATTTTTTGAGAAAATCATTGCAGGGTTCATTCGAGATTCCTCAAGGGTATCATGCCTTGAGTTCATTCATGAGGTATTTTGGATTAGATCAAGCTTCACCATTGGATTTAGAGCACTAGAAAAAGTTTGGATTGGCTTTTATTTTGCAGATTTTGGCCATCATTTGCTAGATCTATGAGGGTTTCAAGCTTATAATTTTTTTGCAAGATCTAAGGGTAGCCAAATTTTTGGAGCAGTTTGAGCAAAAATAGAGGTCACCATCGCATTCGCAGTGGCCAAAAACCCTAAAAATGCCCTTCGTTTCGTCGATTTTGGTGTAGTTGATCTGGGAGGCAAAAAAAATTTCCCTGGGGGCCGTACGGCCTCCCTAGCATGCATTATGAGGCTTGAAAATTGAGAAAAATGCAAAAAAAATGTTTTCTTGAAATCTAGGCCACCGTTGCCAGTGCAAAACAATCTCGCCACTAGGCAACCACCAACTCGCCACCAACGCCGCTTTCCTTCGCCGACCCGCCACCTCCCCCATGACTCCCGCAACTCCCTCCGACTTGCCCCGGTCATATGGCCAACTGGGGGCCTCCACTCAGCCCCTGTAGGCCCCTGTCAACCCCGTGGCAGTTGTATGGTGGACCACACCCTCTATTAAAGCCCTACTGGCTTTAACAAATTCTAGAGGAATATTCCAGACATTAGAATATACCAGCAGACCTACAGGAATATTCTGGTGATTTGCATTTTTTCTGACAGTCCAAATTTTTCCAGCAGGGGGCAATTTTTTCCGTCGATGGCGTCTAGGCCATCAAATTTTTTTCCATGAAGTGCTGATGTCAGCATGACATCATCAGTCGTACGGCCCCTATTTTCCTCTCCTAGCCCTGATTTTCCCTAAAGGAGCACTTTTTTTTCTTTTGGTCATAACTTGGGCATATGGTATCAAATTCGGGAAAATGAGATATCGCCAGAAAGCTAGTTCTGAGCACTTTCTAGTGGGGCAGGTTATTTTTCAAAAAATTTCTGTTTGTCTACTTTTTTTTTGTTTGAAGTCAGATGTTCATTTTGGGCTTCCGAGCTCATCAATTTTTGCCATGATCTCTGATTTTCGTCTTCTTTGCGGCATTGGAAAGGTATTGAGGAACTCTATCTTGCTATCCATACACTTTTTTCTATATCTATCCCAAGTTTATCATTATTCTAGATTTTTCTCAAAGGGTGTTTTGGAGATTACTTGGATGTTTTGGCAGTTGGAAAAGTGAAACCTGAATATTTGCACTTCATTTCAATACCACTTCATGTTATTTTCTAGTTTATGCACATTTATGATTCTCTCCTTTTATAATCATTGGGTTATTGTAATAAATGAACTGAGATAAAGTTCCATCAAGGGGGTTTCTTGCATAATAAATCTGATTAGAGTGTGCATACACTTTGATCTCCATATCCATTTTGTTTTGATGATAGCTCACATGGGTTATATCTGGTTTCCTAGTTTCTTTTGGCCACATTTTTTCTATTGCTTGACACATATTGGATTCATTGGTTCACACTTTAGATTGAGAGTTGTTTGTTTTTGATCCACATTGGTTTAGATCTTTCTCAGTTTGAGGGCCATGTTTTTATGGTTAATTTTCTAGAGTCTTTTTTGGTACTCCTTCCCATGGAAGAGTTCTAGTCTTAGTTTGGTATCAGCATCAAGATACATGACTTCTAGATTCTGTCATCATCTCATCTACTATTGCTTCATAGATTCTAGGGTTGTTCCAGTTTGTGAGTTTTCTAGTGTTCCGTGGCATCGGGTTTGCTGTCACATTATCATGATTCCAGTTTTGGTTTCAGTTGTAGACAAAAGTATCTTTCCTTGCTTGTCAGATCATGGTTCCAGTGTTACTCCATAGTGTTCTTCTAGTGGTTCTTTGCAGCAGTCATCTCATTGTAAGGGGGTTTTCTCCCATTGGGTTTTCCTTCTCTACCTCATCATTGCATTTGTAAATGAGTACCTAATTAGGCCTTATTTTCAGGACTCATATTTGCATAATAGTTTGCTTCTCCCTAAGTTGCACTTATGGGGGGGTGTTGGTGTAATTAATTATTAATTACACTTTAGCATAAGTTTACTTAGGTAATTATTTAATTCCTAGGTTAAATAGTTTTCATCCTTATCTTGTTGAGCTATCTTGTTTCTCAAGATAAGATTAGGTTTATGCATCTTTTCTTTTATAAAGCAAATCATTATCATGTAATTACTAAATTCTTGAATAATATTATGTTGCACATCTTTTTGCAACCTCTCTACTTTTTCTGATTTTCTCTTTTGTGGAAGGTCTTTTCAGTTTGCAATCAGATCTTGGTTTCTAACACCATGATCCTCAAGAATATCTTTGAACATTTGGAGTAGTATAAGCTAAGGCTAAATCCTAAGAAATGTGTCTTTGGGGTCACATTTGAAAACTATTGGGTTTCATTGTCTCCCAAAGAGGTATAGAAGTTGATCCAATGAAACTCAAAGCAATCATGGATATTCCTCTACCATGCAATCTCAAATAGTTAAGGATCCTTCAAGGTAAGTTACAATCCATTCGGCAGTTGATTGCTCAATTAGCTGACAAGTGTCAGTCATTCACTCATCTCTTGAAGAAGGATAATACCTTTAAGTGGATGTAATAGTGTCAACTCATATTTGACAAGATCAAAGAGTATTTGGCTCACCCACCAATCCTTATGCCACCAATTCCTAGTAAACCACTCCTACTATATATTTCTGCTACTTTCATGGCAATGGGGCATTTTTGGCACAACATGATGAGTCATCAAAGGAGAGAGAAATTTACTACATTATCCAGACCCTCATGGGTTATGTGCTTAATTATTCCCCAATGGAAAAAGCTTACCTAGACATGTTTTGTAGTTTCCAAAAGCTTCGACATTACATGCTCAGTCATCTGGTAAAGCTCATCTCCAAGGTTGGTCCACTCAAATATCTATTATCCATAACAACTCTAACTAGTCACATGGCTAAGTGGGTCATGTTGTTAAGTGAATTTGATATAGAATATGTGGATCGAAAAGCTATTAAAGGATAAGTGATAGTTGATCAGCTAGCGGTTGCTCCCCTAGTAGATGCCTATCCCCTAACAATTGAATTTACTAATGGAGTCTTCACAGTAATAGAAGCAGCCACATGGACACTGTACTTTGAAGGTTCATACACACATAATGGATCAGGGGCAGGAATCTTGTTCATCATCCCCCAAGGGGGTTATAAACTAAAGTCATTCAAATTAGCCTTCCCATGTACAAATAATATAGTTCAATATGAAGCTCTTGCTACTAGCCTCAGAATTACAATCCAATGGCATATTACTCACTTGAGAGTCTTTGGTGATTCTCAATTAGTCATCAAATAGGTCAATGATGAGTTTCTCACAAAAGATGATAAGCTACTACCTTATAAAGGCATGGTTGTTGACTTCAAAAAGTATTTCAGTTTCATCCAGTTTGATGAGATTTCAAGAGTCTAGAACAAAGAAACGAATGGCATGGCTACCATTGGTTCCTTAATTAACATGCTTAAGGATCAAATAGAGTGTGAATTCCTTCTTGAACAAATATTAATCCCATCTTAGGATATCCTAGAGAGTGAGATGGTGTGTGACATTGTAGGTCCCACGTCACCATGGTACCATGATATCTACACTTACCTTCGCGACAAAATCCTACCTCCTAATCTCACGTGCAATCAAATAAAATATTCCATCCAACATACATCATGTTACACCATCATGGGTGATACACTTTATCGTCATGGGTATGATGGAACCCTCCTCTGGTGTCTAAATGAGAGTGACGCCCATACTGCACTAACAAAAGAATATGGTGGTGTGTGTGGGGAACATTCAAATGGCATTGCCTTGGTAAAGAGAACTCTCAGAGAAAGATACTACTAGCCTACATTAGAACGTGATTCTTATGAATTCATCAAGAAGTTCCTACCTTGTCAATAACGCGTGGATTTGATACATGCTCTTGCATAGGATCTGCAACCCCTTATAGCACCATGGCCCTTCTCTCAGTGGGGTTTTGACCTAATCGGAAAGATATATGCGCCATCCTCCAATGACCATACCTTCATCATCACTACAACTGAGTACTTCACCAAATGGGTGGAAGCTATGCCACTCTCACAAATCACAGGTACTCAGATTTCCAAATTTATCCTCTTCCATATTCTTTGCATATATGGAATACCATCCACTATCATTTCCAATAATGAAAAGCCATTCAAGAACCAAGCCATGAAACACCTTTTTGACATCTTCCACATCCAACATCATTGGTCCACACCCTATTATCATCAAGGTAATGGATAGGTGGAAGCCACCAACAAAACCCTCATCAGGATCCTTAAAAATATGGTCAATAATAATAGTTGAGATTGGCACCTTCACATCTATCCTACCCTTTGGACATACCACACTCCCATCTGCACCCCTACTAGCACCACCCTATATTCTCTTATCTATGGTGCTAAGGAAATCTTGCTGATTGAGGTAGAAATCCCATCACTAAGAATCTCCCTGAAGAATCTTATCAGTGATGAAGAAGCTCAAGTTGCAAGACTCAGCTAGCTAGAACTCATCGATGAAAGACAAATCAAAGTGTATGACCATCTTCAAGCCTATCAGAATCACCTTAACAGATGCTACAATAAGAAGTTCTATCCATGTTAGTTCAACATTGGTGATCTAGTCCTCAAGGAGAATCAACACACTTAGTAGGAGCGATATAAGAAGGGAAAATTTGAAGAAAATTGGCTTGGTCCCTACATCATCACAACAAAATATGGATCAAGAGCATACAGACTTGCTACACCTAAAGGAGAGCCCCTAGAGGATCCCATTAATATCATGCACCTAAAATGGTTCTACACTTAAGACAGCTAGGGTATCTTGTCCTGCAAAAGTCAAAAAATCCAAAAAATACAAAAATAGTAAAAAATTATGAAAAATACAAAAAAATAAGAAAAATCCAAAAATAGTAAAGAGAAATAATTCATCCTATGGTGAAAACCACCCTTGGTGGTGCCTTGGAAAAGTACGTTTGGTAGCACCATTTGTAAAGGGCTTAATCATTATCTACCTTGCGTCCTAGTTACTTTAGGCTCACATCCATTCTGATCTCATAGCCTATCCTTTCATCCACATCCTTCACCTAGTTTCTTGGTATATTTTGGTTGAGAATTGGATAAACTTCATCTACTATCCATCATCCTGATCTTTTATCCTAATTTGAGCTTGTGTCATCTTTCTTTGTCGTTGTGTCGGTCCTTCGCTTTCATCTAAATTCCTTCAATGTGTCAGTCTCCATTTAGATCCCATCCTGTCGTGTCAATCCTTTTGGTCTTTGTCAAACTACATTGCCCTTGCACTTTCACATAGGCAAGGGTGATCGTTTGATCTGCCCCTAGGGAATTTTTTCCATCCTTTTTTGGCCATCCATCATGGTCTCCACTGTCCACTTTATGTTCTTATCCCTGGTCAGTCCTTTCCAAACTACATTTCCCTACGCTTTAACGTAGGCAAGGTCAATCATTTGATCCACCATTGGGGGTTTTCTTTGCTTTCTCTTGTCTATCTTTGTTGTCATTTCTGTTTCTCATTGCCATTAGTCCTCTTTCTTCTTTTATCCATGGTCTTTTATTGAACTACGAGGGATTTACGCTTTCACATAGGCAAGGCTAATCTTTGATCAGCCCCCGAGCCCCTAGGTCAATAGGGTGTGTTAGTCTTATGTCTTATGTCTCGTGTCCTACGTCTTGTTGTCAAGTATGTCCTTATCTAGTTGGTTCTTCACAAATGGGATCCACTTGTATCATGAGATTCAATCAGTTTTGGAATCTCCTACATCATAATCAATCTTTTAGTTTAGTATCCAACTTTGGTCTCAACAGGATGCATCCTTCCTAATAGACCTCATCAACCCCATCCATCCTCTTGATCCTATGGCAAAGGACGTTTTGAAATTGATTTTAATCTTTTGATACTTTTGGCTTTTATTTATCATTGGAGTTCCCTAACACAAATTTTCAAGGCCTCCATTATCTATCATATTATAGTGTGTTTTGATCAGTTAACATAGGGGCATATCTTGATATTTTTGCTTTATTGCTATATTCTCGGTTGTCCCATGTAGTACCCACCAAGATCCTTGATGTCTTGTGTTATGCTAGGACATCCCTTTGTGCTTGTGGTTATCTCAATTCCTGGCCCAACCAAAGTCTTCACAAGTTTGGGGTGTTGGGATCACCTTATTTTCTATTTTGTTTGTTTTATGCATTGGTTTCACATACCTTTGCATCTGGTGTCTTATACTATAGCAAAAATTAGTGCCCTGAAAATGGAAAATTACATTGGGATTGCATTTCATGATCAATTCCATTGCATTGCATTCATACCTGACCTATGACCTATGATTTTGGTTGTGAAAACATTCACCTTCCATCTCTTGTTCTTCTTAGGATACCAATGGTTCTTGATAGGTGTAGTTTCACACCCATCTTCCCTTAATTTTGTAATTATTATAGGGAAAGTACTTTCCATTAAACCATCCACACACCTACCATCTACCCTCATTACCATGCAAGTCCTTATTGACAGTTATGTTCATGTTGTATTTCACTTTACGTTAGGCCATCTCACTCACATATCATACACCTTTATTTTATATAAGCTAAAGCAAGCATGATCACAAGTAAATTCAATCTACCATCTACATTGCATTTCATTTATTAGTGATTGTAAGGCATTTAATTGCATTTGATGTTGTAATATAGGTTCGTTGTGTGGGAATTATCATTTCATATTAAGTTGTTTAGATTAATCATGTCTGGTTATCTTATGCATCTTAGATTCATCTCATTAATCATTCATTTCCATATTAGTCCATATCATTAACACATTACATACATCACCACCTACATCACAAATTGTTAGATCCATATCCATAGTATATAAATTATCCATCACATCCTACATCATATACATTAGTCATCATATATATCATCTATCTCATCCATATAAGCATCAACATACATCATCACAAGCATATACATGCATCACATTATAGTGATCATCCATAATAAAACCATAAACATACACGTATGCATAAATAAAATCATCCATCATATACGTATAACATAGTGTCAATAAAGGCCATCTCATATCATATACAAATCAAAATAAAAATTCCATCTCATAGTCCATAATAATGTCCATCATATAATCAAAATACATATCCATCGCATATATCATCAAATAAAGTACAAGTACAAAGCTTTGGATCAAATCTGGTCTATGCTACTCTATACTATACACCCATCCTGCATCTGTCAAAAATTGATATACCTCTATGGTGAGTCTGGCACCCCTCCTCTTTGTAGAGGGGTCCCTCTATAGCCATTGTACCCCTGGGTGTATGTCCTTGCTGACTGGGATGGTGCTGGCATCTGTGGTGCCACTCTGATGTAGGCAGGAACCTATTGTATCTGATTTGGCACTGCCTTGATGTAAGCCTCCATATAGTAGTTGACCTCTCACATGTACTCATCCTACTCTATAGCCTGATACATGGTTGCATCCTGCTCCACCCTATACATGTCCCAATATCCACATATGGATCTCCTCTCATGTGCCCATGCATCTTGTGCCAACTATAGTGGACCAATGTATGCTCTCATCCATGACACCTCCTCTACAACTCTGTCCCTCTCATCCCCCATGGCCTATATTTGTGCCTACAATCTCTGCACCTCACCCCGCACCTTGCCACCCTCACCTTATGCTGCCTGTATCTAAGTCTATGTTCTCTCTCTCTCTCTATGCAACCTGTTCCCATGCCATTTCCGCATCTCTCTCCCTTTGTAGGGTCTACACCTATATCCATGTTGCATTCCTCTCTCTCTCTATAGGTTTTGCACCTATGTCTACCCAACATCCCTCTCTATCTACAATGTCTAAACCTAGGCCCTCATAGACTCCTCTCTCTCCTACATCAGCCCCATGTCCCCCACTATCTGATCTTCTACCTCGACTCTATCATGGAGTTCATCTCACTCCCATCTCATCTCGGTCCTCTCTCTTAGTAGCCCCTCCACCAGTATCCTCAAATCATCTAGGTCATTCTCTACCTCTACCATGGTCCCTATTGATACCTACTATGTCGATCTTCCAGGCTCTCGCTAACCTCTCACCTGTAGTATAGTCACCATTGCCTCTAGCTTGTCTTGCTCTCATCTTGCCACACCCACCCTCCTCATGCTCTCTAGATACCTCTCCCTCAAGCTAAGCTCCTCTGCTTGTAGCTAGCTCACCTTGACCCATAACTTGCTCACCTCCATCTATAGTCTATCCCTCTCTACTCGTACCTCCTCCTCATGTCGTGATACCATGTCGGCTAAGTCCCTAACATCCCTCTCACCCTCTTTCCACACTTTAGTCACCTCCGCTTGGAGTATGCTCACCTCGGCCTCTATTCTACATCTCATAGCCTCTATATCCCTCATCCTCTGCTCGACGATCTGTAATCTTGCCACAACTCCTCTCAACAATATAGCCAGATCCTATGCTATAGGTGGTACCATGGCCAAAGGGGGAATATCATGAACATCCATATCCATCACCTTTGCCTCTACCTCATCTCTCTCATCCATCATCTCCACATCTGACTCATCTCTCTCATCCTCTGCCTTGATCTCCATCTAGGCTCTCCTCTGTTGTCTCCTCCTCCTCCTCACCCTATCCTACTACCCTGAGGCCCTAGCCTCTCCTTGTCCTCTCTCTTGTTGCCCTACTGCACTAGCTACCTCCTCATCTCTCTCATCCCTCATCTACACATTTGTCTCATCTCTCTCCTCCTCTACCTCAATCTCCACTCAGACTCTCCTCCTCCTCATCCTCTCCTATAGACCTATGGCCCCAACCTCTCCCTGTCCTCTATCTAGTTTCCTTGCTTCCCCAGCTGCCTCCTACCCTCTCCTCTATTTTCCCCTCCCACTCCCTCTCCTCTAGCCTACTAATCAAAAATCATCCTCTAGCACAAAACCTAAGGCCTCCACAGTTGGCTCCTCTGGAGTAATCTGTGGGGGTAGGTGATGGAAATTCCACACAATGAATCGAACTGTCACTCCTGCCTCTACTTCCCCCCCAGTCCTACCCAGGTACAATACTAGCTACAATGTTTCCCAATGTTCTCTTGCAAACCTTGGTGAAATCGGCTCTCCCATGGCCACACTCACAAGATCTATTAGAATCTCTCTGGTCTACATGAAATGTCCTATGGAAATCCAAACTGTTTGGTCACCCTATCTAGCCTATGTGCCTCCACTATACAACACTCCTTCCTGACTATATAGCATTGGGTATAGAAATAAGCTCTATGTCTCTCCTACATCCAAAAAACCACCATGTCATGTATGACCTCCACACTATATGATCCTATTGAAGGTCATCTAATGTCCTCCTCCATCTGTCCAGATCCCCAAAGACCTCATAATGCCATACCCAGCCATACTCTATCCCATACCAGTAAGCTACTAGTGTTGTCACATCCTCCAATCCTACTCTCACCAATCCTACCCTAGCCACACTAATGTGCTCCCAGGCCCATACCTGTAGCAACATCACCTATTTCAAATTGAGCACCTCTTGGTAGCACACAGTGTGCATGTCTTTGTACAACTGCACCAAGATGCATGTACCCCATGCAAACTCCCCCTCTCTCCCCTCCACGATATGTTGTATCACCTCCATGTACCTCAGGATATAGAAGCACCCACTCTAGTCTGGTATCAACAATCCACTAATCAATCCACATAAGTATAATGGTAATAGTGACACCCCTAATGCTAGACATCTATCCACATCCAACCCCTTCCTCTGTACAAGAAGGTCATCTCATCCAAACAAGACCAACAATGTATGATCTAGCTTCACCCCCTCTAATGTTGTCACACTCACTAGGTGCCCTGCTATAGGTTGCCTCAGTATCTACCATACATCCTCCAAGGTCATAGTCATCTCCCTTATCAGGAGATGGAATTTTGAGGTTGAGGAACTCTAGCGTTCTACAAGGGTTGTGAATATTGTATGATGAGCTTTAATAGTAGGGTATCCTAACAAATGTAGTAACCCTGCCCATGACAAAGCCTCATGGTCCACTCTGTTCATGGCTACTATTGTCCCCTCCAACACCTCTGATTGCCTCTCGTACATTTGTAAGCTATCAAACCGTTGCATCCATACCACACCACATGTCAGTCATTTCATCCTTTATATCCCTCTTTTCCATTTCCCGGCCCCAGGCTATCTTTTCACTAATTTACCCAATTTTTCCAACTTCAACTCATTTTTCTTGTTTTTGGCCTAGTCTCTTCCTAGCCCCCCTCCTTTTTTTCCCATTCGGTGAGCTTACCCTTCGATGTGAAAACCCACCCTAGTGGTAGGCGATCTCACCTCGATGGCAAGCAATCTCACCCTGGGCGTGGGTGAGCCTGCCTAGTGGCGAGCAATCCTGCCCTAGCTTTCGTGGGCCATCCCACCCTATCCGCCATGGACGAGCCTACCTGGGAGGTGGGCGAGCCCTCCTAGAAAGCCGATGAACCTGCCCCGAATGGGTGGCCACACCTAGGAAAGGTTTCCCCTCTTCTAGGTAGGGTAGCCCTCCTCATGGGTGAGGTTGCCCCTCTTCTGGGCATAATCACCCCTTCCCCTCTTACCTGATTTTTCAGGTAGATTTTCCTAATCCCAAGGAAAATCTGCCCTCCCCTGATTTCCCCTTTCCATTTTCGAGCAATTATTTGCATTTTTTTGGGTGCATTTACCCTCTCATTGAGCAAATTCACCCACCTTTCCCTCACTTATCATAGGCAATTCTGCCTACTTGATGGGTGAAATTAAAAAGTTTTCCCCTACCCATTTCTCTAACCTACCCCAATCCCAAAACCCATGATTTTAAAATGCATTAACACTTAAAAATATAACACAAAATTTTTACAATCACAAAGGGGGTTTTGGATCTAACCTAGCGTGGAACTGCATGCTCGTGAAAAAACCATCGTACCTCTTCCCCCTGATGGATGATGTCATCACCATAATTTTCTGACATCCTCGTCTCCTCATCTCCTTCTTCTCCTCTTCTCATTCTCTCTCACTCAACTTCCAGCTATGCAAATGAGAAATAGCAATTTCTAAAATTACTATATGTAACATTTTCCCTCCTTTTTTAACTTTTTAAAGTTATGGATATTTTTACTCTTTATTTATACATCTTTTAATTCAACTAATCCTCTAACTTCTCAGGGCCACCATTTGCAAACCGTGTGTCTATTTATCTCAATTCAAAAGCCAACCTTCATGGTTTTTCAAGATCTATCCAATCATGCTTTCAATTTCCTAATATCAAGAAGTCGCTTGGGGCCCCTTTTTCTTCTCCAAATACCCTCTCGAGGGGGCTTACCCTACCATCTTCCTCTATTCCTCTGTCATGGTCATTCTCTTGCAAGATCGGGGCATCTCCCTTTATTTCCCTCCATTTGGGCAGCTCACACAACTTCTCCCATGTTGGGGCATCATTCTCTAGTCGCTTCCTCTATAGAGTCATCTACATTTTATTTTTCTTTGAAGCACTATTATTCTAACAATATTTTGAAGAGGAGAAAAATGTAAACATCCAAATTTGACCACTCCCACATGGTCAAATTCATCCCTTTTACTCATCTATTCCATCGATATTAATTAAATCATTTATTCAATTAATATTTCCCCTTTGCATAAGGTTCCTAAAGTGTTTAATTTAATAATTAAATATTTTACCTTTCATCCTTCCCTCTCTAAATTAAATAAATATATCAATTTATTTAATTTAGTCATTTAACCTTTTTGAATTTAAATCAATTTTAAATTCCTCTTTTTCTCTCCTTGTCACATCCTCCATAACCCTATTTTAATATGGATTAGTTTAATTAATCTATGATTAAGATGTGCACACATTTAATTAGGATTAATGTCACATCCTCCATATTTTTCCACTTTCCTCTAATCCCTCATTAATCTTCTTAATCACCTATTTGCACAACCTTAATTTAATCACATGCCATCTTTGGAATGTCCTTCAACTCAACCTTTCATAAGTGCTTTACCTTTTAAGCCTTGACCTCTTCCCTATGTGAATTTAAAATTCACATTTATTCATTCAATGCATTTCTCTTCCCCATGAAAGTTGTTGGGAAATTCTAAATTCTCTCACTTGTCACATCAGTCACATGGGACAAAGGCTTCCTTTATAAGGGCCTTGTCTTATCCACAAGGTACTTTCTAGCTTCCTTTATAAGGACCTTATCTTATCCACAAGGTGCTTCTCATCATGTGAATTTAAAATTCACATTTATTCTCCCAACCACTTTTCCGTTCTAATCATGTGAATTTAAAATTCACATTTATTCCTCCAACAACTTCTCTCTTCTCCATAATGATGTGTGAGGAATTCTAAAATTTCTCACATGTCAACATCCTTCCCACATAGGGACAAAAATTTCATTTATGAGGAAATCTTCTCCCCATCTCAAGGTACTTGCAAGTACCTCCACCTCACATGTCCATTTTCCAAGTCATTTTTCCTTGTAACACCTCATCCTCCACATGGAAAGATGTGAGGGCTTGTGAGTCATCAACTCACCATAACCCTTCATCTTTCCCATGTTGGCAAAATCTTGACTGTGCAATTCTCTAGAGATTCTTCCCTTAAAATGAAAGAATTTCTCTCTTTCAAAGCATAAATTACATTCATCACATTCAAGATCAAGCATTCAAGCTCTCATAATCTCAAGCATTTTGCAAGCATTCTCATCCACCATTATTGCACTCTTGAAGCTCTATTTTGCATCCACTGCATTCAACCACTCAAATACCCAACTTCAACATTGCATCCTCCATAGGGCCTACATTGTTTTACATATCATTTTAGTTCATTTTCCATCAAGGAGCACACATTCATCAACCATCAAAGGGCTAACCAAGGAGATCGCTTGAAAAAGGTATAAATCTAGTTTTTATCTTTATTTTATTCAAGTCAACTTAGGCTAATCTTGAGGTGTTGAAGTGTTGTTTTTCTCCTTGGAATTATATTGTTTGCATCATTTAGGATAGTAGAAATAATGTTTCTCATAGACTTAACCAAAAATTCTTATTAAATCAACAAATAGAAAAGAATATCATGCATTTAGTCTTCTTCATCTAATCTTGGTTCAATTATCTAGAACCTGTAAAATATAATAGAGCAGCCTAGTCCTACTCTCCAACCAACCATAGGACTGAAAATTCCACCCCCGAGTGGGAGAATAAACCCAAATCCAATTTATAGATTTGAAAAAAATAAGACATTAATACTATTAACATTGAATCACACACGCACAATGAATTTGTTCACCAAATTCTGGTATAGGGGGAGAAGGGGGATTCCCTTCCCTCTTGGGGAAAACATTTATTCACAATTTTCAACACACAATCACCACCACCCATCCAACAATCTCCACACCTAGCCACCACCATCCAACTAAAAATATCCACACACCACCACTATCATCCATCCAACCATCTCCACACACTACCACCATCATCCAACCCACCTTAATTAATTCCAATAACTAATGGCCATGGTTTTTCCATATCATCACAATTCCATACTTTCATATTTGATCAACCATCCCCAAGATAGGCTCTATGCCATCCTCAAACCCCACACAAAGGAGGCTCTTAGCCCTTAGGTGACATCAACTCCTTATACATAAACAAACAATAACAACACCATAAACCACCAACATGTAAGGAAAGCTAGATGTGAAAATAACTCTCCTAATGTCAAAACCTCAGGGAAGAACATAGAGACACTTTTAATTTTTCAATTATAGTCCAATTAAGATGCACTTTGAAATAAATGGCAGAAACAGAGAATTAGACAAACATAGATGAACACCAAATTTATGTGGGAAAACCCTTATGGGAGAAAAACCCACCACACCAAGAGAAGTAACTTTGTATTATAGTAACAAATAATTACATACAGATATCAAACTTATCTTTCTAATGTCATATTACAACAGCATTCACCATGAACAACCTTATTACAAAACATTCACATTATAGTCTTCATAGAATAGAACTCATCCACTGATCATACACCAAACTATTCATCCAACTGTTGATCGAACCAACCGAACCCTCGAGCATCTGCAACTTTAAACTATATTCATGTCATTCCCTGTCTGTCGAGCTTCCTCTCAGAATTGCCACAACGAACTATCTTCCAACATTTCCCATTCGGCTTCTCTGATTGGTCCAGTACAAGCCACGTAGATATTCAAATGGTTAAGGAGACATTCAAAAGAGTTCACATGTCAGTGAGACACAAGAAGTGTCTCCTCGATTCTCAAAATGCTTCATATCGATATCAATATAGGTTCCAATAGTTGGCAGGATGAAATAGCGAATGCCATAAGTCATCCTGAAACTACCGATATCCATTTCATTCCTATCGGCGAGAGATTTCTCATCAGCAAGACTCATATCGATGCTCAAAAGTCACAAAGACTTCAGTTTTCCATCGGAAAGACTTACCACTCACCAAGAGGTTACACTGATATTCCTTATGTTACACCGAAGCATCCATCAGTTGATGAGACTTATCGCTTTCGCCATAGGTCATACCGATGTCTCCAAGTTACACCAAAACATTCAACATTCGGTGAGACTTACCGCTATCTCCAGGAGACTTAGTGAAGCCTCTGTGTTACATCGAAGACTCCATGTATAACACCATCGGTGAGACATATCACTATCGATAAGACTTCTTACCGAACACCCAAGACTTTCCCCGAAGGCTCCAACATAAAACGCTATTAGCGAGACATGTTACTTTCAATAAGACTTCTCACCGAGCTTCCATAGGTTATCTCGATGACTTCGATGCGTATCCCTATTGGAGAGACCTTCCAATGTTGCTAGAACTTCTTCCCGAGTGTTGAAGTCACTCTGAAGCCCCCAGTCACTATGAGTCTCCCCGACACCCGATTGAATGGCCTGTCGGCCAGAGCTCTCCACATGGTGAGAGGTTACAATGACTGCTTCTTGTCATAGTGATAGGCTCTAAAGTAAAAGTGTTCGGAGAGACTCCTACAAGGTCACAGTGACCTGTACAAAATGTAAGATTTCAAAGCTGCTAGTCGGCTAGACATTATGGATGTCACACAAACTTTGCTCCAAAAGAGGTTATAGCGTGTGATGATTGAGACACATTTCTAACAATCTCCCACTTGATGAAGATCACACAGGCACCTCCAGAGCACAACATAACTACTAAAAATCATTGGCACTAAAGCCCATTGAACTGGCACACCACCTGAACTTGTCTATGCTCACTGGCTTTGTCAATGCATCTGCAACATTCTCAAGAGTATCAACCTTTTCCAAACTGACATTTCCATCCTCCACCATATCTCGTACAAAGTGGTACTATACATCTATATGTTTTGTCCTGGCATGGAAAGTAGGATTCTTTGCTAGACAAATTGCACTCTGACTATCACAAAAAATAGTTATTTCCCCTGCATCAAAACCAATGTTAGAACAAAATTTTTTTAACCAAATTACTTCTTTACAAACATGAGTAGCTACCATATATTCAGCATCTGTAGTGGAAAAAGTGACTACAGCCTACCGCTTACTCATACAACTCACTGCACCACCATTTAACATGAAAATATATCCATTGGTGGACCTCCTGCTGTTAATGTCCCCTACCCAATCAAAATCTACATATCCATGAATGTTGAGAGTTTTTTATGACTCAACCAAGTTCCCATGGTAACACAGAGCATATTCTGAAGTCCCCTTCAAATATCTAAACACTCTCTTCACAACATCCCAATGTGTTCTTCCTAGATTAGCATAAAATGACTAAGAACTCCCATTGCTTGGGCAATATCTGGCCTTGTACAGACCATTGCATACATAAGACTGCCAACAACACTAGTATATAGTACACTGGTCATGTCCTCCATCTCAGTAGGATATTTTGGATAGTCTTCAATAGATAGCTTTATTCCCTGCAAGATTGGAACAACTAACTGCTTGCAATCATTCATACAAAGTCTCTCTAGAACAGTTTTGATATACTTACTCTGACTAAGCCAAATTTTTCTACTATCCTATCCCTGGTTATCTCCATCCCCAGAATATACCTTGCTGCACCAAGATCTTTCATTTTGAATTTAGCAAACAATTGAGACTTAAGATCAGAAATCATTAACTTACTATTGCCTACGAACAACATATCATCAACATAGAGAGCAATAATAAGAACTTGATCAATTTTAGCTTTGTAATAAACATAATGATCAGGTTTTGATCTCACAAATCTGAGTGACAATACAAAAGTATCAAATTTATGGTACCACATTCTAGGTGACTACTTTAACCCATATAGAGACTTTTTTAGCTTGCAAACCAATTTCTCTTTACCTTTTTCAACAAAGTGCTCAGGTTGGGACATATAGATTTGTTCTTCAAGATCACCATGCAGAAATGTTGTCTTCACATCCATCTATTCGACCTCTAAGTCATACATTGCTGCAAGTGACAAAAGAAATTTGATAGATGTCAGCTTTGCTACAGGAGAAAAAATTTCCCCATAATCAATTCCCTCTCCCTGGGAATAACCCTTTGCAACCAATCTCACCTTGTACTTTTCCACACTGCCATCTAGACCAATCTTCTTCTTAAATACCCATTTGTAGCCAACAGCTTTTCTGCCTTTAGGCAAGGGAACCAAACTCCAAGTTTCATTCTTTTCTAATGATGCCATCTCTTCATTCCTGGCTTCCAACCAAGAGTCTGAATCAGACATTTTAAAAGCCTCTTTCATAGTCCTAGGTTCATTAGTGCTAGAAATCAAAGCATAGGCACAAGTAGAATCTATCAAAGAGAACCCATACCTATCAGGTTGTTTTCTTTCACAGGTTGACCTCCTCACTAGTTGAGGCTGAGGTTCTTCTTCTTCTTCATAACTTTCAGAACTGCTTGAGCTCTCCTCAGTTTCAGGTACATTTTGAATTTTCAATTCCTCTTTCTCTAGTGTAGGAGGAATTGCAACTACATCCTTATTGTTTTCTGACTTTGTCTCTGACTGCAGATCCAAGGTAGAAGGCTTTAGCTCATGAAAGATTACACTTCTGTTGTATACAACCTTCTTTGTATCAGGATTCCAAAGCTTGTATCCCTTTATGCTACCACTATAGCCAATAAAAATGCATTTGACAACCTTGTTCTCCAATTTTGATATTTTCTCATACGGCACATAAGCATATGCCTCACAACCAATGAATTGAATATGTCTAAGAGAAGGCTTCTTACTAGACCACACTTCCAAAGGTTTTTTCTCAGCAAGAGCAGAGTTTGGAGAAAGATTTATTAGTTAACATGCAGTAGATACAACCTCAGCCTAGAACTTCTCCTCCAAGCCAGCACTACTAAGCATACTTCTTGCTCTCTCCATCATTGTCCTATTGAACCTTTTTGCAACTCTATTTTGTTGTGGAGTATAAGGTGTAGTCTTATGTCTTTTAATCCCATGGTCTTTACAATATCTTTCAAACTCATTAAAACAAAATTCACCGCCATTATGAGTCCTTAAGCATTTTATTTTTCTACAAGTCTGATTTTCAACAAGGTTCTTAAATTCCTTAAACTGACTGAATACTTCTAATTTACTTTTCAAAAGATAAACAAATGCTCTTCTTGAATAATCATTAATGAACGAAACATAGTATCTTGATTTAGACAAAGAAGGAACATTCACTAGACCAAACACAACCGAATGAATATAATCTAGCAAACCAGAAGATTTATGAGGACTTGAATAAAAAGAAACATGGTGCTACTTTCCATATATACAATGCTCACAGAATTCAAATTCGAGATTACAATCTTCAATCCCCTCAACTAGGTTTTTATTCTTCAAGTTTTTTATACTTTTTTCTCCTATGCGGCCTAGCCTATGATGCCAGAGCATAGTCTTCTCTATTGGAAGTTTTACTTCTATAGAGTTTACATAATTAGGGACATTTCCCTCTTTACCTCCATGAGTAGCTTTCTATGACTTTATAGAGACACTGTTACATTGAACAGCTTGTGCATCCAGCTTGTATAGGGTACCAATTCAAGCACCTCTAGCCAGCACCATTGAAACTGTAGTCATCTTGCAGCCATTTATAGAGAACATGACTTGCACTCTGATATCATTCAGCTTACTGACAGACAATAGATTTTGAGCCAGACCTAGTATATGCATTACATCATTAATTTTATTCACCATTCCATCAGGGAATTGAATTTTGACTCTTCCATGGACAAGAATTTCCAAAGTTGAATCACTTGCCAAGTACACCTTTCCACCATCGTATTCTTCATACTTCATGAACCAATCTCTATGAGATGTCATGTGGAAAGATGCTCTAGAATAAATTAGCTAGATATCATCTGATGCCTGCATAGCCAAAGCTACAATGAAGGCATCTGCATCACTATCAGAAGAATCATTATCAGAAGATCCCTTCTTCTTTTTTTCTCCTCTTTGCAATCCTTTCAAACATGACCATGTTTCCCACAATTCTAGCACTTCACCTTGGACTTCTTGCCAGGAGACTTTGATCTCCCTTCTGATTTCGATTTAGATTTCTTGTCCTTCTTTTTTCCTTTCTCCTTTGACCTTCCTCTAACAGCCAAGGCCTCCTTCACCATCTTAGAAGATTTTCTTCTCATCTCTTCTGATAGCAAAGAGCCAACAACATCTTCCATCTTGAAACTGGATGTTGTACTCCCAATAGCCATCACTAGATGATCCCAAGAGTCTGGCAAAGAACACAATAGAAGAATACATCGATCCTCTTCTTTAATTTTTACACCAAAAGATGTTAATTGAGCAATCATCATATTAAATGTGTTCAAATGATCAACTACATACCCTCCTTCTTGCATTCTCAAAGAGTATAGCTTCTTCCTCAGGAAAAGTTTATTCACCAAAGATTTCCCCTAATAAATAGATGCCAGTCTCTTCTACAAGGAAGATACAATCTTCTCCTCATGCACATTCAAAAGAATGGAGTCTACCAAATAGAGCCTTATCAACCCCTTAGACTTTCTATCTGCAAGGTCCCAATCTTCTTGCTTCATGCCTGTAGGTTTAGTTCTAGACACAACAATCCACAAATCATGATCCACCAAGAGATCCTCCATTTTGAGTTTCCATAACTCAAAATTGTTGCCATTGAACATCTCTATTTCAATCTTTCCTGATGTGCTAGCCATCTAAATTTGTAATTAGAAATTGATAAACTTCTATAGGACTCCCACTAAATAGAAATTGACACAAAAAACTCAATGTACCCACAAGGATAACACAATTGGCCAGGCTCTGATACCACTTGTAAGGAAAGCTAGATATGGAAACAACTCTCCTAACGTCAAAACCTCAGGGAAGAACATAGAGGCACTTTTAATTTTTCAATTACAATCCAATTAAGATGCACTTTGAAATAAATAGAAAAAAAAGAGAATTAGACAAACACAGATGAACACCAGATTTATGTGGGAAAACCCTTATGGGAGAAAAACCCACCACACCAAGAGAAGTCACTTTGTATTACAGTAACAAATAATTACATACAGATATCAGACTTATCTTTTTGATGTCATAGTACAACAACATTCACCATGAACAAGCTTGTTACAGAACATTCACTTTATAGTCTTCACATAATAGAATTCATCCACTGATCATACACTGAACTGTTCATCCAGCTGTTGATCGAACCAACCGAACCCTTGAGCATTTTCAACTTTAAACTATCTATTTGTCGAGCTTCCTCTTAGAATTGCCACAAAAAACCAGCACAAGCCACGTAGATAGTCAAACGGTCAAGGAGACATTCAAAATATTTTGCATGTCGATGAGACACAAGAAGTGTCTCCCTGGTGCTCAAAATTCTTCATATCGATATCGACATAGGTTCCAATAGTTGACAGGACAAAATAGTGAATGCCATAAGTCATCTTGAAACTACTGATATCCATTTCATTCCTATCGGCAAGAGATTTCTCATCGGCAAGACTCATACCGATGCTCACAAGTCACAACGACTTTAGTTTTCCATCGGCAAGACTTACCGCTCACCAAGAGGTTACACTGAGATTCCTTATGTTACACTAAAGCATCCATCAGTCGATGAGACTTATCGCTTTCGCCAGAGGTCATACCAATGTCTCCAAGTTACACCGAAACATTCAACATTCAGTGAGACTTACCACTATCGCTAGGAGACTTAGCAATGCCTCCATGTTACATCAAAGACTCCATGTATAACACCATCGATGAGAGATATCACTATCGGTAAAACTTCTTACCGAACACCCAAGACTTTCCCCGAAGGCTCCAACATAAAACACTATCGGCAAGACATGTTACTTTCAATAAGACTTCTCACCGAGCCGCCATAGGTTATCTCGATGACTTCAATGCATATCCCCATCGGCGAGACCTTCCAATGTCGCTAAGACTTCTTCCCAAGTGTTGAAGTCACTCTAAAGCCCTCGGTCGCTATGAGTCTCCTCGACGCTCGATTAAATGGCCTGTTGGCTAGAGATCTCCATGCAGTGAGAGGTTATAATGACTGCTTCTTGTCACAATGATAGGCTCCAAAGTAAAAGCGTTCGACGAGACTCCTGCAAGGTCACAACGACCTGTACAAAATGTAAGATTTCAAAGCTACTAGTTAGCCAGACATTATGGATGTCACACCGACTTTGCTCTAGAAGAGGTTACAACCTATGATGATTGAGACACAAATTTCTAACACAACACAATTAAAAACTATCAAGAATTCATTATGAACGTAAACAACACAAAGCATACCTTGGCTATCTAAGCTAGGATCAACCCAACCAACCTGTGCAACATTACAAAATCTTTCCCAGCCAATACCATCCTACAACCATCTCCTTCTAGTTTTTCCCCCAATCCTCTCAAAAGAAACAATAAATAAATAAAAATAACAACCTTTCATTTCCCCTTCCCCCCAGCCATTCAAATTTACTTTTTGAAAATTAAATAACTTTCAGCTCTTCTATTTCCTTTAAAAATATAATTAAAAAGGAAACACATTTCCCTTCACAATTTCACATAGAATAGCCTTTAGATTCCAACATTAACTCCCATGACCAAATTTAAAACTAATAACAAATGTTTTGCATTTGGGCTTGTCTCCAATGCTTAAGGAAATTGGGCTACCCACCTACAACATCTTAGTAGAAACATTAGTACAGTTGGACATTTAGAATGAAACATTAAATTCTTCTAACATATTTAAAGATAAGATTTAACATAATAAAAAATAAAAAATATTTATTTTTTCCAAAATATCTTATGATTAAATTATTTTATTAAATAGACATGTTATTTCATTTAATATTAGCCATGCCTCACAAACATTCATTTTTTGAATGACTATGCACTTGATGATTTACAAAGAATTATTTTTTATAAAATTTATTACACATTAGAGGTGCAAGAGTAATCAAGTGGGATTTGAGAGGCCTCAACATGATATGTTATTGCTAGATAAAGGATAAATAGTAGGAGACAATCCTTTCTCTTGTGGAGAAAATCTTGCTCTCTTACCACAAGAAGTTATAAATATAGTAGGTGATGGAGTTCATAAGATGAAGGAGAAGGTTGGAAACCTAAACCCCTTTTAGCAAGGTACAATATAGACTTCACATTATACTTAGTTCCTTGTTCTATGTTTTCATTATATAAAATTTTAAAGAGATGTTTTTAAATTCAATCCTATAACAATCTTCCAACTCAAATGGAGGAGGAGAAGTAATGTTTAACTGATTATGAGAAGATTTGATTTTTTTTATGAGGGTGCAGCTCGAGACTTAGAAAATAACCCAAAAATAAGAGAATAATTTTATTATTCAGAAAATGGAGCTTCTTACATGCAGAGGATCTCAATCCCCAAGTTCTACCACACATGCAAGTTATAGAAAGCTACAGAATAACCCTTTCGCAATATGCGAGCTTGTCCCCAAAAAGCTGCCCAAAAATTAGAAACCCACCCATAAATAGAGCTCCTCATTAGTTTGGAGCCAAAACAACATTCAAATTTGAGTTTAGGCGGTTTGGCGCTGAAAATTTACAACATGAAGTTCAAATTTCAAAAGAGCATTTGCAATTGTATCTTCTAGAAAGTACGCCAACTTCCCGAGACCATAACTTTTGATCCGGAACTCCAATTCGCAAACCGTTTGAACCATTGGAAAGGTATCGAAGTCAATAATGCACTTAAAATTGGCTATGCTGATTTTAGCAAGTTTTGGGGCCATTTCAGGAACTCTAAGTGTCTCAAATCTAACTCGAAAGATTTTCAGGTGTAAATCTGGGAAACTAAAATTGCAATATCTTTCAACCCAGGATCAGAAAATAAAAATTGTAAATTGAGAATTTCATTATGACGAAAAAGGTATCCAAAAATGTAAAAACATCTACAAACCAAGAAACTTGAAATTTAACTATTTTTTGGGTGATGCAAAATTTCCCTTACACCACTGGATGCTCTTGCATCAGACACCCAGGGTAATTTGAGAAGTGACCCCATCACGTCTCAAATGGTGGAGGAAAACCCAAATAGTTGACCTCTGCCTTAGGCAACTAGGATGAATCTTCAACAGGCCTTCCTTTCCATTTCACCATATATTCTTCATACTGCCTATTCCTGGTACTCCTTCCCACATGACTATCTAGGATTTCTTCAATCTTCTCCTTTTCTGAAGTAGGTGTTGGAATCCCACATTATTCCATCATTGGTACTTCCTTTGTGCCACCTTCATGATACTCTGTCAAATCTGAAATGTTGATCACAGGGGAAATGTTGAATCCATCTGGCAACTCTACCTCATATACATTCCCTAAATCATGCCTCTTCAAAATTTTACAGGAACAAAACTTCTTCATCTTCAATATGTTATATGTTCCCATTGGAAACCTTTCTTTCCTCAAGTGGACCGTCACTTCATCACCAATCTGAAACTCCTTATACCTCCTCTTTTGATCTGCCTTAGCCTTATACTGCATATTCATCTTGTTAATATGTTCTCTTACCTTCTCATGTATATCCTTGATGTGTTCTGCAAAATCTTTCTTTAGTTATTTTCTTCTCTTGGTCCATCTTCCTCAATTTTGGAGTTGTTTTGGGACTACCTCCATACACAATCTAGAATGGTGATCTACCAATGCTTCTATTGACAGAATTGTTGTAAGAAAATTCTACCTGGGGTAAGATCAAGTCCCATTCCTTGGGTTTATCTCCTACCAAACATCTCAGTAGGTTACCCAGACTCCTGTTAACAACCTCTATCTTCCCATCTATTTGTGGATGGTGTGCAGAACTAAACTTCAACTCTATCTTCAGCTTCTTCCACAAGGTCCTCCAAAAGTACCCCACAAATTTGGTGTCACGATCTAAAACAATACTCTTTGGCAGACCATGTAGCCTTACCACCTCTTTGAAGAACAAGTCAGCAATGTGGACTGCATCATGAGTCTTCTGACATGGAATGAAATGTGCCATCTTTGAAAACTTATCAACCACCATAAAGACTGAATCATTCCTTCATTGTGTCCTTGGCAAACCAAGAACAAAGTCCATACGTATATCCTCCCATGGCCTCTCTGGTATAGGTAAGGGCTGATATAAGCTTGTATTCTGGCTCACTCCTTTAGCCATCTAACATACCTTGTAGTTTTGTACAAACTTCTTCACATCCTATAACAACTGAGGCCAATAATAATGCTCACTGGTAATGGTAATGGTCTTATCCTGACCAAAATGTCCTGCCATTCCTCCACTATGCTTATCCTTTATCAGGTTCTCCCTCATGGAACTCCTTGGGATACACAATTGACATCCCTTAAATAACATGCCATCCTGGATTATGAAATCTAGCCACCTTGTCCTATCCACTGTAACAAGTTCCTTGTAAGCTTTCCAAGCCTTTGCAAAATTAGGATCTCCTACGTACAGTGTCTTAAGTTCATTAAACCCAACCACTTCAATCTACATCTTTGTCATCAATGTATGCCTCCTACTTAAGGCATCTGCAACCCTATTTGACTTTCCACTCCTATGTTTCAAAACAAAGGTATAACTCTGCAAAAACTCTACCCATTTCATATGCCTCTGATTTAATTTTCCCTGACTATTTAGGTACTGCAAAGCCTGATGATCAGTATATAGAACAAATTCCTTTAGCAACAAATAATGTCTCCACTTCTTTAATGCTTGAACTATTGCATAAAATTCCTAATCATATACATAATACTTTCTCTTGGCTTTATTTAACTTTTCACTGAAATAGGCAATGGGCTTACCTTCTTGGCTCAACACAGCTCTAATGGCACAACCACTGGCATCACAATCCACCTAAAACACCTTGTTGAAATCTGAGAGGGCTAGAATAGGTTGTTCTATCACCTTCTGCTTCAACAATTCAAAACTTTTTTCCACTCCATTGCTCCACTTGAATTCTTTACTATCCCCTCTCATTGTTTCATTCAGGGGTCCACAAATAGTACTGAATTTTCTAATGAACTTTCTAAAAAACTAGCCAAACCATAGAAAGATCTCACCTCGATAGTAGTTCTTGCGGTAGGCCATTCTAGAATAGCCTTCACCTTCTCTGGGTCCATCTTGAGACCTTCTGCTGAAACAACAAACCCTAAGTACACTAACTCCCTCTTCACAAAACTACACTTCTTCAGATTAATCAATAGTTTCTCTTCTCTTAACTTCTCAAAGGCTCTCTGAATATGCATCGGATGCTCATCCAACGTCTTACTGAAAATAAAAATATCATCTAAATATACAATAAAGAAACTCCCCAGAAATTCTTTTAGTACCTCATTCATGAGCCGCAAGAATGTGCTTGGTGCATTGGTTAGTCCAAAATGCATGACTAACAACTCATACAGGCCCTCTTTGGTCTTGAAGGTAGTCTTCCATTCATCTCCCTCTCGAATCCAGATCTGGTGATATCCACTCTTTAGATCAATCTTTGTGAAGTACTGAGCTCCACTCAAATAGTCCATTAGGTCATCCATCCTTGGCAGGGGAAATCTGTACTTGATTGTTATCTTGTTTATGGCTCGATATCTATACACATCCTCCACTCCCCATCCTTCTTTGGTGCTAGTAATGTAGGTACTGCACATGGACTCAAACTCTCCCGTATCAAACCCTTTCTCAACAACTCTTGAACTTGTTTGTTCAACTCCTCATTTTCTATTGGAGTCATTCTATGAGCTGCCTTATTTGGAAAACGGCTCCAGGAATCAAGTCAATTTGATGACTGATCTTCCTTATTGGTGGTAAACCCTTAGGTACATTATTAGAAACAATATCCTGAAACTCATCCAACATCCCAAAAACTTCTTCTGGAACCTTCTCACTATCCTCCTTACTCACTCTAGGAATCAATGTATAACACACACGCTCATGCTTCATACCTTCTAAATTTTTTTTTCCATCTACATAACAAATTCTAGCACTACTACATACCTTTTCTTCGTGGTCTCCTTCAGGGGTTTCAACTTGTGACGAACCCCATCCTTTGTCAAGGAATAAGTGTTTGCATGGCCATCATGTATAGCTCACCTATCAAACTGCCACGGCCTCCCCAACAACATGTGACATGCATCCATGGGGATGATATCATAGAGTACCTCATCATGGTAGCTCCCGTTCTTGAACTTTACTAGGCACTGCTCATTGACCAAAACTTTGTGGTCTTTCTGCAACCAGGAAATCCGATACGGATGCGGGTGTCTTTCCCTCTTCAACTTCAACTTTGTGACCATCTCCTCTGACACCAGATTATCAGTGCTCCCACCATTAATAATGACATCACAACATTTTCCTTCACACTTGCACCTTGTGCAAAATAGATTCTTCCTTTGTTCTGGTTCCTTTTCCTCTGTCACCAGGGCTCTCCTAATCACTAGGGCTTCTCCCCTTTCAGCATCATCTGAATGTTCAGATTGGGCCTCCTCATCTGCATGTGCAACCCTTCCACAACCTTCCGGCCTTTTTTCTGCCCTTCCTTGGTGTTGTGGAAATTCATAGGCTTGATGCCCTTCTTCACCACACTGGAAACACGTTCCTCTAAAACCACCTTTTCTAGATCCTTGTTGATATCTCCCTAGTCCTCTACCTCTTTGATCACCACTGTTTTGATGACGAGGGTGGTAGAAGTTGTCATTTCTTTAGCTTCGGCCGGTACCCACATCTTCACTTTTTTTTTCATCACCATTTCAACTTCTTGAAGGTCTTCCATTTCCCCTTTCACTTTGACCTCCTCGTCCTTTTTTCTTTCCATCAAATCTTTTGTTTAGCTTCTCCTCCACCTTCAGAGCAAATTGATACACATCCTCAATGGTGGTCATTCTGACTAGGCTTAACTCCTCCTGAATGCTCAGTCGTAACCCATTAAGATATCGGGCTACCTTATCCTTATTGGCCTCTGTGTGACTTGTTTTGATGATTATCTTGTGAAAATATTTAGTATATTCTTTCATAGATCTGCTTCCTTGCTTCAACCCTTACAATTTCTTCAACAGATCTAACTCGTAGTCCATTGGTATGAACTGCTTCTTCAGTTTCTCTACCAGGCAATCTCATCTAGTGATCTTTCCTTTTCCTCTTCGATTTCTTTCCAACTGGACCTCTTTCCATTAAATACTGGCATGGCCTTTCAACTTCATTTTCGCAAACTTAACCTGATCTAGGTCCTCTATTTTCTCATACTTAAAATATTCTTCTAGCTCGTTGATCCAGTCGATTAACTCTTTCGGGTTCAGACTTCCAGAATAACTAGGGACTTCTGCTCTGGGTCTTTTCCCAATCTTCAAAATGGCCCTTATTAGCTACATTTGTCTTGATCAATTGCTTCTTCTTCCTCTTCTACATTTGAACCTTCTTCCTCTCCTTCATCCTCACTTTCCTCCCTCGGGTTTAACCCTCTTCTCAACTGCTCTTGTAATGCGTCAATCTATCTCTGGAGGGCTACTAGTTCATCTCTTCCACCAACATTTCTGCTGCCTCGACCACCTTTGGCACCACCATGCCTACCAGGCATCACTCTTGGAGGCATCTTTCTTGACCTCGAACCACAACCACAATCCTGGTGCGAACTGCCTCACGATCGGTGATTTGTCCACATGCTCAAGAAAACCTGCTCTTATACCACTTGATGAGGGCGCAACCCGAGACTTAGAAAATAACTGACAAATAAGAGAAAATTTTATTATTCAGAAAATGGAGCTTCTTACATGCAGAGGATCTCAATCCCCAAGTTCTACCACACATGCAAGTTACAAAAAGCTACAGAATAACCCTTTCGCAATATGTGAGCATGTCCCCAAAAAACTGCCCAAAAATTAGAAACCTGCCCATAAATAGAGCTCCTCATTAGTTTGGAGCCAAAACAACTTTCAAATTTGAGTTTATACGGTTTGGCACTGAAAATTTACAACATGAAGTTCAAATTTCAAAAGAGCATTTGCAATTGTATCTTCTAGAAAGTGCGCCAACTTCCCGGGACCATAATTTTTGATTTGGAACTCCAATTCGCAAACCGTTTGAACTGTTGGAAAGGTCTCGAAGTCAATAACATGCTTGAAATATGCTATGCCAATTTTGGCAAGTTTTGGGGCCATTCTAGGAACTTTAAGTGCCTCAAATCTAACTCGGGAGATTTTCAAGTGCAAATCTGGGAAACTAAAACTGCAATATCTTTCAACCCAGGAACAGAAAATAAAAACTGTAACTTGGAAATTTCATGATGATGAAAAGGGTATCCAAAAATGTAAAAACATCTAAAAACTGTGAAACTTGAAATTTAACTATATTTTTGGGTGATCTAAGATTGCCCTTACACCACTGGATGCTCCTACATCAATTTTTCAAGAATGTAAATTATTCTTAGGTGTTGACATGTTAGTATTATATATTTCCATCAGATGACGAATGGAAGCTAGAGATCCCCCATCACCATCATGGGATGATTTTTTTGGATTTTATTGATTTAGAAGAAGATTGAACAAATCGAACACAAGACTCCTTAGGTTTAGATTTTGAGATTTTGTACTCCGACAAAGGAGGGTGTCAAAAATAATGAACCCCAATCATAACCAAAACATGCATTTGAAGATGAAGCATTATTTTGACCATTATTTATATTTTCTCATGTTTATAAATAAAAATTCCATAAAATGTATTCTAAACTTCACTATGGGTGAATTCACATTCTTTTTTTGCCTCAATAGGATGGGAAAAAACACAAGGGGGTGCATTTTCACCCTTCTTGATATATTCTTTAAAAATTTCTCTCTCAAAAATTCCTCTCATCTTATTTTTTCTTTCTTTCTATTTCTAGAATGTTATGTTTGATTTTGCAAGACATATGAATTTTACCCAATATTTAACACTACAACATTATAAATCTAAATATTGTTATTTTCTAGAATCTAATTCTGGTAGCATCATCACTCCACCTAGAAATATTTTGCATCCTCTAAAATATTCTTTTTGGATATCATACTTTATGCTCCCTACATATTATTATTTACTAAAGTGAGAAAAAAATGTAATGTAAAAAATTCCCTACTTGCACAACTTAACACTATCTTAAACTCACCTTAACCTACACTTTAATAATAAATTTTAGTTTTTTTTAAGAAATATTGTTAGTCACATTTGAAGAGTATAATTTATATTTTGAGGATACACATGTAAAATTTTAGTAGAATTCCCTTTGATAGTATTGTGAAATATTGACATCTAAGTGACACATTAAAATCCTAAAAGTTCTTAAAATTAGAAGTATACTTTCCATGTGGCTTGTTAATGACACATTTTTAACACCCAAATGAGAAAGTAACATCTTTCTCTCATTTTAGCAAACAAAACTATTTTTTTCTATTTTCAAGGAACTTTTCACTTTTTTGGATGCAATATCTCTATCACTTTCCCTTGGAGAAATTCTACTAAAATATTCTCAGCAACTTTCAATCACTTACAAATATCTCATTTAATGTGTTGTTGTTCAAGCATATATTTCTCTTCTTCAACAATTCAAGATTGTCAAGAAGAAGTTTTACTTGTTATATTTATCACCTTCATTAGAGATATCTTCTTTAGTTGGCAATGCTACTAATTTATTCACTTATTCTTCTATTTCCTCTTTAATTTAAGATGATTTATTTGATATAAAAGTAAAAATATCTATTTATTTATTTTACTTGCATGTAATGGTAGTTCTCCCCAAAGAAAAGGGTTAACACCATTATCATATATTTTAATGTTATCATTTATTTTGATCTTTATTACATTTAGGATTCAAAATCCTACATTTTTTTCAATCTCTTTCCTTGTGGTTGTTTATAGAGGTTGTAAGACCAAAATGAGGGTTTAATTGAGGTAAACCCCTAAACAACCCAATTTTTTTTCTCATCTCATTTTATTTTTATGTTAGGGTGATTTTAGAGTTAGATCCATATATTTTGGAATAATCCATATATTTTGGAATATTTTAGAGTGATTGTTGAAAGATGACAATACAATGTGAGGACATCCATGTGATCTGTTGGTGTCTTAGAAAATATCTTCCTTTTCTAACTCCATGTTCCTCCTAATCTTTATTTTTATTTTTTGATGTAATAAGCTTTTTGTGTTCTTTGAATTTTATGTAAATCAAGATTTCCATAGTTTCTCTATTAGTTTATATCATAAAAATAACTTGGGATTTTAGTATAAATACTTTATTTTTGTTGTTTAGAAAATATTTTATTTTTTTAATAAATATAATATTTTATTTTATTAGAAATAAAATAGAATTTTGGTTATTAGAATAAGTGTAAGTTAATTAAATCAAATATTTTCCTATTGTATAGATGATTGCATAAAAAAGTTAGGAAACACATGTAAAATTGCATAGCTTCTCCATGAGATTTAGAAATTTTAGCTTCCAGCCATCCTCCCACCTACAAGTAAAAGGCAAGAAGTAAAGAAATGTGAAATGCTAGAAAAATAAAAAAACTAGGGAAAAGGAATATGTTGTAGATATGTTTTAAGCTTTTACTTTATTAGCCGATAGGCTATTTGTGTGAACTTTTCTCGAAATTTTCATCAGCCTCCCCATTTTTCAGACTTTCGATAGCCAGGAAAAAGGTGGTAGATAGTTAATAACTTTGGTCGGAATTTTCATCAGCCTTCCAGTTTTGTAGCCTTCCAATGGCCATGAGAAAGGTGGAAGAGGGAGTTGTTGGCTACCTTGGGAATAGGCTGGCATTTTTCCAGCCATGTGGATAGAGAAGGTCACCAAAATTAAATGTTGGTTCACATCAACATTAATTGTTGTATGCTTTGTGTGTACTAGTGATGGTCATCATAATAAGTGTTGTTTAATGCCTCGGAGAACAAAACAAATGTCTGGGAAATTTTCAATAAGGAATTGTTTGGTGTCGTTATGTTGCTATACCTGCTATGAGAGCTGTGAGTGATGAGGGAAAGCTTCTGTGAGGGTGCAATCTCAATTAAACTTTGTGCAGCTTCTACGAAGGTGGGTGGAGGTTATGTTTTGTTTTTTGCAAGGGAAGATAGTTTCAAAAGGAAAATAAAAGTGTCACCTGCGATACTATTTTTCCAATTTTTGTGTAGGAAAGCTAGCGGGAAGAGGTGTGTTTGAAGCAAGTGGGAAGAGGTGCATGTCGAAGAAAATGTTCACGATATTTTTTTATTTGTGGTTTGCAGTGTGTGGTAATCTATATTGTTTGATTTGCAATAAGGTATTGTTGATTTTTTGAAATTTTGATAAGCTGTTGTTAAGAAAATACAATATAGTTTCTAAAAATGAAATCTTGTCTTGTTTATGTTTCACGTTTTGTGTGTATGGTTTTGCATGGGTTTGATGCTATGATTTTTTGTGGGTTTTTGTTTATGGTTTCCATTTTATGGCTATGTTTGGAGGCTCGGAGAAACAAGGCATAGAGAAAGCTAGCGGAAAGAGGTTTGTTTGAAGCAAGTGGGAAGAGGTGTGCATCGAAAAAAATGTTTGCATATTGTTTCATTTGTGGCTCACCATTTTTGGGAGGCAATATTGTTTTATCTGTGATAAGGTACTGCTGATTTCTTCTAATTTTGATAAGGTGTTTTTGAGAAAAGACTACATTGTTTATGAGAAGGACAATTGTTTGGTTTAGCGTTCACGTTTTGTGGGTTTCTATGTTCGGGTCGCTGTTGAAACCAATGTTGGCTAATTTGTGGCTTGCGTTTTGTGGTTATGGGTGGAACAGAATAAAATAGTTAATGTTGTGCACTCCATGTATGGTTACATTAGGCATTGTTGATTATTGTTATCTGTGTTAGGCTATATTATATCATATTCTATAAGTTGTTGTTGAAAAAGTTGTATTGTTTCAATTTTTGAGAAGGTTTTGTACAGAAAGGAGTATGTTTTTTGATGGGTTTGTCACTATTAATTTTCAAGACAGTGTTGTTGAGAAGGCTATATTGTTTCTATTTATGGTAAGTTTTTGTTGAGAAATGAGTATATTGTTAGCTGGGTTGGTTACTGTGAATCCACCATTTTTGGTAGGGAATATTGTTTTATCTGCAATAAGGTACTATTGATTGCTTCTAATTTTGATAAGGTGTTGTGGATAAAAGAGTATATTGTTTGTGAAAATGACTATAGTTTGGTTTAAGGGTTGCACTTTGTGTCTATGGTTTTGCATGGGTTCATACTATTATTTTTAGTGATTTGTGGGTTTTTCCATCTGGGTCAATCTTCAAACTAATATTGTTTGATTTATGGCTTCCATTTTCTGGTTATGGTTACAACAAAATAAAATAGTTAATCCTACACACTTTGTGTTAGCTTCCATTGGACATTGTTGACTATACTTCTCTTGCTTAAGCTATATTGTTTCATTTTCAAGAAGGTGTTGTTGAAAAGGTTGTATTGCTTCAATTTTTGATGAGGCTCTATTGAGAAAGGACTGTATTTTGTATGGGTTTGTAACTGTCAATTTTTGCCAGGTTTTTGTTTAATGTTTGTGTTTTGTGGGTATGTTTGCAATGAAATAAAATTGTTGATGCTATGTAGTTTTTGTCAATTATTATTATATATCTCGGGCAATATTGTGTCATTTTAGAAAAGGTTCTATTCAAAAGGCTATATTGTTTCAATGTTCAATAGGGTGTGGTTGATGAAAGACTATATTGCTTGTTAATTAAAAGAAATATTGTTTCCTTTGTGGGTGCATTATGTGGCTATCATTTTGCATGAATTTTGTGGCTATGGTTTTGTGGGTTTTTGTGTTTGAGTTGTTGTTGAAACCAAGGTTGGTTGATTTGTGGCTTCCATTTTGTGGTTATGGGTGGAATGGAATGAAATAGTTAATGTTGTACAGTCCATGTTTGGTTACATTAGGTATTGTTCATTATTGTTCTCTGTTTTAGGTTATATTGTATCATTTTGGATGAGGTGTTGTTGAAAAGGCTAATTGTTTCAATTTTTGATAAGGTTTTATTCAAAAAGGAGTATATTTTTTGATGTGTTTGTCACTATTAATTTTCGAGAGGGTGTTGTTGAGAAGGCTATATTGTTTCTATTTGTGATAAGCTTGTCTTGAGAAATCAGTGTATTTTTACTTGGGTTGGTTACTGTGAATCTTTGTTGGTTTCTCTTTATGGGTTCTGTTTTGTGGCTATGTTTGGAACAAAATATAATTGTTAGCCTTATGCAGTTTTTGTTGGTTGTTGCTATGTATCGTGGATGTTATACAGTTTATGTTTGTTTCCATTACTGATTGTTAATTTCTATCCTCTGGTTTAGGCTATGTTGTTTAATTTTCGATAGGGTCCTATTGAAGAGGCTATATTATTTCAATTTTTGATAGCGTGCTATTGAAAAGGCTAGATTCTTCCAATTTTTTGATAAGGTTTCGTTTAGGAAAGAGTATACTTATATATATATATATATATATATATATATATATATATATATATATATATATATATATATATATATATATATATATATAAACATGAATATATATGCATATGTAAATTTATTTTTTCTTTCTTTTTATGGCTTTTGTTTTGTTGCTATGTTTGTAACGGAATAAAATTGTTGTTGTTATGTAGTTTTTGACAATTTTTGTTGTCTAGCTCTGGCTATAATGTGCTATTTTTGATAAGGTTCTGTTTAAAAGGACATATTGTTTCAATTTTCTATGAGGTGTTGTTGATAAAAGACTATAGTGTTTGTTGAAAGAAATATTGTTTTTTTTATCGTTGTGTTATGTGGCTATTGTTTTGGTCAGGTTTCATGGCTATAGTTTTGTGGGTTAGTCCAACTGGGTTGTTATTGAAACCAATGTTGCTTGATTTATGGCTTTCATTTTGTGGTTATGGTTGGTACAAAATATAACAGTTAATGTTGTACACTTTATGCTTTGTTGCAGTGGGTATTGTTAATTATTGTTTTCTATCTTAGGCTATATTGTTTCATTTCCAAGAAGGTGTTGTTGAAAATGCTATATTGTTTGCATTTTTTGATAAGGTTGTGCTTAGAAAGAAGTATATTTTTTGGATGAGTTTGTCACTGTTAATTTTTGAGAAGGTTCTATTGAGAAGGATATATTGTTTCAATTTTTTGATAGGATTATGTTGAGGAATGATTATATTTTAACTTTGGTTTGTTTCTGTGAATCTTTATGGGTTTCTATTTATGGATTCTATTTTGTGGCTCTATTTGGAACAAAATAAAATTGTTGATGTTATGGAGTTTTTGTTGGTTGTTGTTGTGTATCTTGGGCTATATTATTTCCTCCTCAGAAAAGGGTGTTGTTGAGCAATCTTCCATTTCTACTTAAGCTATTGTATTTTTTGTCGATTGTTGATGGCTACCTTGGGTTTTTTTTTGGCTTGGTTTGTTACTGTGCAGTTTTTTGTGCTTTGCAACAATCAACAGTACCCTTTGGAAAATAACATGGACTATTTTAGAGATACTTAGGGAACGGTTTTCTCAATATGCACCTCTTCCCATAGCCAATGATTGTACTTGCACCTTCACAAAAGCTTGTCCTCCCTACTCACAACTATTATATATATGCACATATATATATGTATATATATGTATATCTATATATATATATATATATATGTGTGTGTGTATACATATATATATATATGTGTGTGTGTGTGTGTGTGTGTGTGTGTCTATGTAAATATGTATATATATATGTGTGTGTGTGTGTGTGTATATATGTATATGTATATGTATATATTTATGCCTTTCATTTTGTGGTGATGGTTGGTATAGAGTAAAATTGTTAATGGTGTACCCTTTATGTTTGGTTAAATTGGGTGTTGTTGATTACTGTTCTTTGTCTTATGCTATATTGTTTCACTTTGGAAAAGGTGTTATTGAAAAGGCTATATTTTTTTAATTTATGATAGGCTTGTGTTCAAGAGGGACTCTATTTTGGATGGGTTTGTTATTGTTAATTTCTGAGGAGGTGTTGTTGAGAACACTATATTGTTTCATTTTCCCATAAGGTTTTGTTGAGAAATGGGTATATTTTTGTTGTGGTTTGTTACTGTGAATATTTTTTGGTTTCTCTTTATGGCTTGCATTTTGTGGCTATGTTTAGAACGCAATAAAATTGTAAACATTATGCAACTTTTTTTTGTATTGTGATTTTTTGTGGGCTACTTTTAATGGATCATGTTTTTTGCTTATGTCTACAACATAATAAAATTTTAAAGGTGATGTAGATTTTGTAGATTGTTGTTGGGTGGCTTGGGTTATATTCTTCCATTGGTTTGTTACTATGCATTTTTTGCAATGAACAATGCATCTACATGTGCATCTAACTTCAGATATATATGTATATTTATATATGTATATATATGTGTATATATATATATGTATA
Organism: Sequoia sempervirens; assembly: GCA_007258455.2. NCBI lineage: Eukaryota > Viridiplantae > Streptophyta > Pinopsida > Cupressales > Cupressaceae > Sequoia > Sequoia sempervirens. The sequence goes on along the minus strand of VDFB02058242.1, from coordinate 706,070,816 downwards.
TGAATATATATGTATATATATCTAAGTATATATGTATATATATGTGTATGTATGTATATATATATATATATTTTGTACCTTTGTCCAATGAATAGTACGTGTATATGTGTATCTAACTTTAGATATATATATGTATATATATGTTTGTATATATATATATGTATATATATATGTATATATATGTGTATATATATGTGTATACATATATATATATATATATGTATATATGTATATATATAAATGTATATATATGTGTATGTATGTATATATATGTATGTATATATATGTGTATATATATGTACATGTATATATATATATATATATAATGTCCATAACATTGACTATTTTGTTGTGTTGCAAGCATTGATGGTAAATGGAAGCCACAAATGAAACAATATAGCCTAAGGTGGACATCAACAGCATGAACTAGTACATAACATTAATTATTTTATTCCATTGCATCCATTCCCATAGATCATTGTGTAGCACCCCTCCGATTTGCTTATATTCTCAGACAATGCTTTTACTTTGATAGACCATGATACTAAGTTGTTATTTGATCGCTAACATTGGAGCGATGATGGTTTTTACATTGTGATATGATGGTACACTTTATGGATAATTATTGTTTATGACATGTTTTTTGGCTAGTATAGTTGTTTATTTGAGTTGATATTGATATATATTCATCTGTAGTTAATTGATGATTTAGTTTCGTCAATTTTGATGTGACATTGTATTGGTTAAGGGAATGGGATTGCATCAATCATTAGCAAGCGCCTTGTGATTCTATGATTTTCACTTCATGATGTGTTTGATTCATGAATTATATATATGTATGACATATGTTTTGATTGTAGGATTGTAGGTACAGGACATCGGCTTCACCTAGATTCACAAGTTTGAGTGTGTCCATTTCCCAATGGTATAGTTGATTGTGAGATAGTAATGGGGTTTCCTTGTCAAGCCACAACCTTAGTCACAATGTCTCATTAGTGTTTGTTTTAGTATGATTTGTTGTCATGTTGTACACGTTTTCCTTGTCATTTATTTATTTTGCAAGGTTTGTTCTGTGGGAAATTAATGCATAAAATGTTTTTAGTGATTATTTAATTAATTTTGATTAATATTGTTAGAAGCTTTATATTTGATTTAATTAATTAAATTTATTTTATTTTGTAAAGTGATTTAATCTTTGTGATTAAATTTATTTTATAAAGTGATTAAATTAATTAGATTAAATTTAACTAGAAATTAATATGTGAATTATGAATTATTAAGTGCATGCACAATCATTTTGTAAATATCTAGAGGAAATATCTGTGATTTGTTTTGGGAAAGATATTTTATTTGTGACATGTGTTAGAAAAAAATAATTAAACTTGTTGGAAATCAATTCTCAGAGAGAATAATTGCATAAACTGAAAGAGGAAAGAGGCTATTTCATGACAATGAGGAAATATATTTTGGGAGGTTGTTGAAAATTGGGAAAGAAGTTCTCGGGAATTTTTCTGGCTCTGGTTCTATTTTCAAATTTCTGGAAAAGAGGATTATTTTGGAAGAGGCTTCTGATAATTTTGGAATCTGAAGGCAAGGCTCTACTTCAAACTTCAATTCTTCAAGCATCTAAAATAGGTTCTTTATTATTTTTATTGTAATACAAATTGGAAAAGGCTATTAGAATTAGTTATTGTCTTGTAAAAGATTGCATGTATAAGGAGATTTTGTTAATTGTGTAGAAACTTTAATTTATTTTGTAAATTTGAAAGATTGTCATTTTTGGAAAAATTGTCGTAAAATATTTAGAGCTTCTGTAGAAATTGATTTTTAAAATATAGAAAACCAAGAAAAAATTTATAGTGAGATTTGAGAGCCTCTGTTGAAATTGTTTTTAAGCAATAGGAATCCAAGAGGAAAAACAATAGAGGATTTGGAAAATCTCTATAGGAATGGATTTAAAATCATCCTATTAAAATTTGTAGAAAACCTCTATTTTTATTTGAAAAGATCTTCTTGTAGAAGATTATTATTTTTCTTCCATTTAGTTTTATTTGGCTTGGGAAATTGAAAATCTCTGAAAGAATTTGTAAATATTTCCTATAGAAAATTGTGAAAATTTTCCCTTCTGGAAAATTGTATTTAATATATATATATATATGCATGATTGCTTTGAAGTTCCTATAGAATTTTTATTTTTTGAAGAAACCTTGAGTAATGTCCATATGACGATTTCATGTTAAATCGTAGGTTTTAAATTTAAAAATTCTTTGTAAGTAATAAGTTTGGGGGAGGCTATGGCTATCCCCACAACCATCACCTCCCATAGGGAGGCAACTATAGAGGCAACCCAACATTACCCACAGTGGTCACGCCCCCCCACATTGGGGCTCAACTGTATATACAGTTTGGTAAAACATTCGTCTACCTTCTATAATATGCAATTTTATTAATATGTGATTTTAATATGGGTTTTTAATATGGATTTATAACATGGATATTTATTTATATATGTGTGTGTGTATAAGTATATATATATATATATATATTTAGTTTATGTGTTGGAATTTATATATATATATATAGACTGCAGGAATCGGGTAGCACGACCCCCTATAAACTACAATGTGCTTGGTAAAAAAATTAGTGTGACCGGCAGTGCTGGCGCAGCATGCCCTTCGGTACCATGGGGGTGGGGGAGACTAGACCTCATGACCAACCTCCTGCAACAGGAAAGATTTAGCCAACCAAGCTAGGGCCCCAACCCCTATTTGGTTTTAAATATTTAAATATTATATATATACATATATATATATATATATTTAATATAAATATTTAAATTGTACTTTTATAATAGGTGCATGCAAAAGCACAAATTTGATGATTTAAATAAAATGAATTATAAGAGGAAATTAATTTTATATTGATGTAAATAGGGAAATTGGAATTATATTAAGTTGGTTTATTTAAAGCAATGTATTATTATTGTTTTCTTGAAATGGAAATTAGATTTAGGAAATCCTAATGGTAGAATTATTTCCTCCTTGAATTGCCTATTTAAACTATGCTTTCTTCTGTTCACATTTTTTGGGAAGTTGGTTAGCTGTGTTTGTAAGTCTTCCAAATGATGTTATTTTATGAGGGAGTTGTGTTTTATGGTTCACCCCTTTGATTTTCCATGGGTAGTACACTTGGTTGTGATTTAGATAAACACCTAGTTATTACAAACAGAGATGCGTTGTCTCTTTTATTTTGGATTGGAATTTGATATATGTTGTGTGCACTTTGTTTACCCTTAGGTTTTGGATAAGTTCCTTGCGTTATTGTAGGGGAGTGGCTCTCAGTTGGGGGTTTGACACATAAAGGAGTGCTAGGGTAACTCACTAAGGGTTTAATCAAGTGATAACTTAAAAAAAAAAGAATTAAGGGAATGGGTAACTCTCATAATAATAATGATAGTGAATGCTTCTCTCATGGCTCAAGTGCTTGCTTAGGATTGAGGTGAGATGAGAAGCATAGTTTGTATGGGGGCCCGACGACTAGTAGAGGCAGCCAGGGTAACCCAAGATGGGGGTCTGGTAGCCTAGGAAGGTTACACCAGGGTAACTCATATCAATTTCTGTGTGACACTCTTGCTATGACAATAGTATGTATTGTGTAGTTGAAATACTTGATTATTTTACTCTAGAAGCAATGTAACATTCATGTTATGTATTTTACTTGTGTAGTCTAGATTGTGTGTTGCCTGTGTCTAGAGGTTGTTGGTTTTTCCTAGGAAACCCTTTTACTATCTCCTAGCACAAGGGGTGGGCCTTCAGGTAGCACTTGGTTAGGTGGAACGTGCACCTTACACCATTGGGTTCCCATTTCATGTTCATGATGGGAGGATCTTCTAGATTGGAGAGCTTGTATGTTCTAGTTGATATGTTCTATCTCTTATGTTCTTTTGTATTAGTTAGATACTTTGTATATGTACTACTCCTCATTTGTATACGAGCAGGATTCTTATATCAAGGTAATTGTAACATTATTGTATGATCTTCCTCATCTTGGGAATGAGCTTTGTAACTGCTATAGTGATTAAATGCAATCTATGGATGATTCTTTAATGTAATTTGTATCTTATGTGATGAGTTTAATGCTTTGGATGTATGATATTTAATTCATGAGTATTATTTACATGCTATGGATTAGTTTACTTTTGTATATTGGGATTCAAATATAAGCGTTGTCGCACACCTTAGAGGATGTATGTGTTAAGTGTAGTTCACTTTAATTGTTATTAATTACACTTTTTTTTTTAAAATGTTACACTTTCGTTATGTTTGTGTTATCCTTTAGGGTTACGTGGTGGGGCGTTACACACTGAAAATCAATGTTATAGACCTATGCAAGACCTTTGCTACAAAAGGTTGGCCCATATACAACTAATGTGTTTACATATATGTGTGTATATATATTTGTATGTATATATGTATATATGTATATATATGTATATGTGTATATATATATATGTACATACATATATGTATATATATGTATATGTATATGTATATGTATATGTATATATATATGTATATATATATATATATGTATATGTATGGATGTGCATATATATGTATATATATATTTATATATGTATATATGTATATATGTGTATATATGTGTATATATATCTATATATGTAATGTCCATAACATTTTTATGTATATATTTAGCTGATAGGCTATTTGTGTGAGCTTTGGACATAATTTTTGTCAGCCTCCCCATTTTCAAAGCTTCTAGTTGTTGGGAAAAGGTGGCAGATAGGTTATAACTTTGGTTGCAATTTCCATTTGCCTCCTAATTTTTTAGGCTTCCAATGGCCGTGAAAAGGTGGCAGAGGTGGTTGTTGGCTGCCTTGGGAATAGGGTCACATTTTCCCCACTATGTGGATAGAGAATGCTATCGAAATTAAACATTGGTTTGCATCAACATTAATTGTTGTATTTTGTGCATCTACTGGCGATGGTTGTGATGGAAGCAATCTTTGATGCCTTAGGGAACAAAATGAATGTCTGTGAAATTTTCAATAAGGAATTTTTTGGTGTCATTCTATTGCTATACTTGCTATGAGAGTCATGAGTGAGGAGGAAAATCCTATGTGAGGGTGCAAGCTCGATTAAACTTTATGTAGCTTCTACGAATGTGGGTGGAGGTTTTTTTTTTTTTTTGCATGGGTAGATGGTTGCAAAAGGAAGATAAAAGTGTCTCCTACGATAATATTTTTCCCATTTTGTGTAGGAAAGCTAGCGGGAAGAGGTGTGTTTGAAGCAAGTGGGAAGAGGTGCTTTTGGGAAAAACACTTAGCGATATTGTTTACTTTGTGTCTTGTGGACTACTTTCTAATTTTAGTGGTGATTGCCTATTGTTGCTGCCTTCCCTGATCCACATTGTTTCATTTTCAATAGTGTGTTGTTGAGAAGGCTATATTGTTTCAAGTTGCAATAAGGTGGTGTTGAGAAATGATCTTTTTTTTGCATGGATTTTTAACTTTGAAACCAATATTATTTCATATATGGTTTTTGTTTAGTCATTATGTTTTCAATGCAATGAAACAATCATTGTTATATAATCTATGTTAAATGTTGCACCCTATATTGTTAGCTGATAGTTTGTTTGTGTGTGCCTTGGTTGGAACTCTTGTGAGCCCCTCCAATTTTCTAGCTTTTCAACGAGCATGGAACCATGTCCTAGTGATGGATGTGATAGCACCTGCCATTTATTTACATGTGGTTTCTATTTAATGGTGATGGTTGCACCATGGCCAAATACTTAATCATGTGTAGCTTATGTTGTGTTCTATAAGGCATTGTCATTGTCCCTTGCCTAGCATTGGCTAGGTTGTTTTTTTTTCTTTTCCTTGCCCTGGAAAGATAATTTGAATAGCCCCTTTAACAACTTCAAAAAGGTGTTGAGCACATGTATGTGGCAGCTAGTGTTCTTTAGCATGTTTAATAGAAAGCCTATTGTTATAAGAATCCCTTTTTGAAGAATGAAAGAAATAGAAAATTTGTTTCAAAATAAATAACTATCTTCTCATAACAATAAATTTGAATGTTTTGTTGCCCTTTTTAAATAATCTCTTCTTTAATATATATTTCTTATTAAAACAAGTTGTAGGAATGCTTCATGTAGTGCTTAGTTATCAAAAGCACACACATATAGCCATATATATATATATATATATATATATATATATATATGTACACATGTAAATATTTATTTATGTAGAGACTTTTATATCTAAATAGATGTGTATACCATATCTTTTGCCTTGATATGCAACTAGCCCATTCAAAATTATAAAGAGAGCAAACATCCAGACTGAATTTTATCTCATTTTCCTAAACGAAAAGGATATGAATTCAAATATTTTGTTTCTTATAATATATTTCCTAGCCTGAAGCAAGGCATTATTATAGGGAACAGAAGGTTTGAATTTGTAGCCTTCTCAACTAGTCAATTGAGAGAAAATGTTGTGTGGATGTTTGCTCTCTTGAACGTTGGATGGTATCGACATTAGTTCTTGTATGGTTTGCATGTGCTGGAAATGGTTGTGATAACAACTTTTGTTTATTCAATTGTACTTGTCGTTTTGTGGTTATGGTTGTTGTAAGATCCCTCTATTAAATCTCAAAGGTTAAGAGCCAAATAAGGACAAGAATTTTTTTTTTTAAACATAAAGGATAACATACACAAAAGAAGTTTTTGAAACATTAAAAATGACCTCAAACAAGGCCAAGTATGGCCTAATGCAACCCAAGGTAGAGAATCAATCTACCCTCCAAAGAAAAACTAGAAAAGAGAAAAAGGAAAGCTCTAGGGAGAATGCTCCAGAACTTTAGCAGCGCTGCTCCAGAACTTTAACAGCGCTGCTCCAGAACTTACAGGACTGCTCTAGAACTTACAACACTACTCTAGAACTTTAATAGCACTGCTCCAGAACCTTAACAGTGCTGCTCTAGAACTTTAACAATGTTGCTTCGAAACTTACAACACTACTCTAGAACCTTAACAGCGCTGCTCCGGGACCTTTACAACGTTGCTCCAGAACCTTTACAACATTGCTCTAGAACCTTTACAGTGCTACTTTGGAACTTAGGTAGTAACCACATAGATTATTAGAGCAGATTTAATTGCACTAGAAACATAACAACATGATACAGGTGTTGTCACAATAGTTGTTTACACTTTTTGGGAGATTCTGATTTTTGTTGAAATCACTTATTTTTAGAAAATATAATGATTTAAACCTTGAAAAGTTCCATTTAAATGATTCCAATTGAATATGGTTTTATCAAACCACCTTAGAATAATCCCCCTTGGATAGAACCCAGATAGTTTTAAACCATACCTATAACTGAGTCTCCTTTACATCTATCAAAATGTTGATAAAAAATGACTTTTGATTTACCATTTGGGGGATCAAATGAATTCATTTAAAATTTATACTTTTTCAGTATGTAGTCCTTATGATAAGATTTCAAAAAAGTATAATTTTAATTAAATTAAATTTGATTTTTATATTTATTTTTTATTTTTTGTGAATGTAGGTTTCTCACCAAAAATCAAGCTCTCTATTCTACATGTGGAAAAATAGAATATTGTCAAAAAAAAAATTTAAAAATATGAGTGCACTAGATAGTGAAGTCCTTGATCCAACGAAAGAAATAAAATTAATTTTGATACATTCAAAAAAATTTATGCCTTATACGATCGCGCTATGTTTGAATTGTAATTGGTTTAACTTTGAAACATGATTAAAGAAAAAATATTCAATAAAAAACCATCTAATGAAGTGGAAGCACTATATATCTGAGTTAAAAATCTAAATTTGAAAGAATTAGAATTTTATCCTTCATGGAAAAAAAGTTATGCATTAAACGGTGAGCATCACTTTTTAAAAATGTTGTTTTTTGTACAAAAAAAAAAAGTTTTCAAGGGAGATGGAAAAATAAGTGCAATCTAATTCTAAAAATTTTGAAAAAAATATATTTAGAATCTACAGAAAAAATTTCATGAAACTCTAGTTTGCATCATCTTCAAATTCCTCATGGTTTAGTTGCTATAAGTGCCTGAAAGTGAAGATTTAATTAAAAAAAATTATTTCAATGTCCAGTTTGGCCAAAAATTGTAAACCACTATTGTGAGATCACCTATACATAAAGAAAGAAAATACATTCATAGCTTAAATTTTACATGAAATAATAATGAAGCCATAAAAGAATTATCATTGAACATGCAATTCCGTTACCAACATCAGAACTCAAAAGCCAAACATAATCATCACATATTTTCTCATTAATTTTATGAATTTTTTCTCTCTCAAGATAGTACAATGAGCATAAAGGAATAAGTTTGAATATAATAGCATTTACATGAATAAAATACATCATTTGAAAGATGAATATAGAAGAGGGGATGACTCCAGTTGGTTCTCCAATAACCTGTGCACCGGTCCCCAATGGCAGTGGCAACGCCTCCCTACTATGTGGACTCAAAAGAGGCCACCGCATCATGCTCAGAGATAGTCACAAGGCCAAAAAGAGGTAGCAAGTCAAAGGAAAGTTAAGGCCAACACTCACATCAATCACAAAGCAATCAAGGAAGGAAATGCACACAATCAAAGTCACAACAAGAAATGCTCATCCAATATCACGACATGTACTACTTGTTGATTGTGTTTTCTACACAACAACTCAGACAGAATATGAAATCCTATCTCTCTTGAAAGGTAAATCTCTATCGGAAAGCCTCAAGAGATAAACCCAAGGTCTATAATGTCAGGTCTTGACAATGCATACACAACTCAGTGATAAAATGTGAAAATGCTGGTAATCACAAAGGGACCTTATTACAAGCAAGATATTGAATCGATTTTATCAGATCTAACAATCTGATGATACTTCAATCCTAGATCAAACCCAATAATCAAAGAAATGAAAAAAAAGATAAGGGTTTCAAAGAGATTTCTAAATCTAATACTACTCCTAAGATTAACAATGAAAATAACCAACACTCGAAATGGACCAATCCCTCAAAATTGATCTCTACTTGACCCAGATAAATCTACAATCTCACAGAAAATAGTGCAATCTTCTAAAGTGTCAAGATTTTCAAATCAAGAACATTCATTCAACAACCCTATTGCAGTTGAAATGAAAAAATCCTCACAATCGAACTAAGCATACTGAATATGAAGTCTAGGCTAACTTTGCAAAGCAACTAACAATCAGTTGGTTGTGGAAAGTATGGACTGAGGGATTGCTGCAACATTCAAGTATTAAATCACAAACATTATTGAACAAAATCTAATCTAAATATTAACCTTCTGAAAGAAATTTTAAAGATAGAATAACAAGAACCATGCAAAACAAAGAAAACAAGTATGGCACCAAATCACAATGTCATTTCTTGTATTCAAATTGTCCACTGTAGCAACAATTCCAACTTTATGTTACAACATTTGCTTGAGAACAACTACTTGCTAACTTACTATGCTTCTAACTATTCCTCTCTATTCTACTTCTATCTTCTGACTTCTTAACTGATATCTCTAACTTTTTCTAACTATCTAGCCCTTTACAAATGAGACAAAATGCAAAATATATAGAATCCCCCCAGGAAAAATTGTCGGCCTAGCAAGAGCCTCGTGGCATTAATGGCACAACCACTTAGCCAAGATAGACCCACAACTGGTCAAATAAGCATTAAATGCACATTCCATCCAAGTCGGCCTGGGATCCACAATGCAGTTCAGACCAATGCGCGGGAAGATAATAGGGAAGCACAAATCATGCCATAGCCTATAATTAGCTCCCTTCCCTATTATCCCTATTCTGATATGGCTCTTCATGTACCTTCAGGAATTCCCCATCCAAGTCAGCCACTGGTGGCAAAGGAAAAACCCTAAGTTGACTCTCAATGGATGTAATCTTGTCTCTTGACCGTTTGACTGACTTATCCCAATCCACCTTATATGCTAGCTATTTGTCAATAACTGCAAGGTAGGTGGCTGCATCATCCAACTGGTGCTCAGAAATAGAACCATCATCAACTGGTGCATAGACATCATGCCACCACTTCCTCAACTGTTCCAAGCTCAAGTACTTGGGTGCTATCTTCCTTCTTCCTGTCATGATTTCAAAGAAGGTAATGGAGTCATTATATACACCACTCAGAGTGTCATCAATCTGCTTTCTTTGTTTATAAATCTTCTTTAGTACCTTTTTCCTAATCTGTGATGCCTCATACCATTCCCACGGTTTGGTAGCTCTAGAGGAAGGAAGAATCCCATCATTCACCAACCTCTTCCAGGTGTACTCCATCATAGCTCTGGTTTTCTACAGAAGGAGATCCATATCTTCTTTATCTTGTCCCAACACCTGCTTCAACCACTCCACCATCCTTGCAACATCCTTTCCTGTTGACAAGATTTCCTTAATAGCTTCATCACCCTTTATTTGCACTCCTTTCAACCAATTCATAGTGGGAAGGGTGGAAGCTTTCATCTTTTCTAGCTCGGTGATGGTCTCTTGAGGTAGAGGATTTGCAGCAGAGGAAGAAGGGTTAATGGATTGTAGGGGCTTCATTAATTCTTCCAAGCATTTCTTGAGATTTTCATTCTCTTTCTTCAGCTCCTGCTTGGTCTTCATTTCTTTCCTCAATCTATCCACAATAACCACACTAGAACCCTTATAATCTTCAATTTCCTGCTCGATTGATGTAGGTCCTAGATTAAAAGTCTGAATATTGTAGTCCTTTCCAACCACATCATCTCTATTTTTATCTGGAGCAGGGGTGGCAATGTGAACAACTTGGTTATGAGCTTCATCTCTTTCAATCCTTGAGATCACCCTAGCCTTCTTTTTACCTTTTCTTTTCAAATTTTGGCTAGTAATGCATCCCAATTTGTTGGAATAACCTCCACCACTATTTGTTTCCTCTTTATTTCTCTGTCCAGCCACTCCGGAATAGTGGGCTCCAATTGCACTTGGCTCTACCCCATTTCTTCTTGTTGATCCCTAGGTGCCTCCTCAATCAAATTATGTTTATTAGAAGTCTCACCTGTCTTACTTTCTTCCTCTTCGACCTGTTCCTCCCCATGTATAGGTGAGGGAACCTTAACTGTTTCCTCTTCTCCTAGAGGGACTTCTTCAGTTCTGACAGGGGAATTTGCATATGCAACAATAGGGGACTGCATTATCTTTTCAATTTCTGCCTCTGCACCATGAAGATCACCCTCATGAAATTCCTCTCCCTTAGTATCCGGATGGTCCTCAACATCCTCTGACTCACTAGGCTTTCCTTGAGCTCCATGAGGGGAAGGCACATCATCATGTTGTTCCTCATGAGAAACCACCAGAGGGAGATCAGCCCTAGGCACACTGTCCCTGGGAGGAGTCCTAGACCTCCTTGTATATACCTTGGCCTTCTCCTCTGAGCTTTCAACATTTACCACTAGTAGGGTAGCTTCCTCCCCAACCTTGGAGCTAGCCTTCTCTGACAATTTTAGGATTATCCTCCTTTTGGGGATAGGATCATTAGCCTCAGGATTCTACTTTTCAGTCTCTTTCTACTCAGGCTTCTTATTTCTTGTCCTCTTCTTAGCCTTTGGCTTCCTCTATTTTTCTATCTCTTGGACCTCCATTTCTTGAACAACTTTAATCTTGACCTTGGAAGGAGAGTCTAGCTTACCCTTTCCCTTAGGATCCTGCTTGGTGGATTCTTCAAAGGTGGAGTGAGGATCCAAATCTCCCATCAGAGCATAGGTGCACTACACACCATTATTTTCCAACTCCCATATTTTGTGCTTTAGCCACATCCTAGTAAATTTGAGGACTAGATCCATTAGTTGTTTCAACTCTATCTTTTCCTCTTCCAACCAATCCACATCAGCAATTGGTTTTTCTTTTATGGCCTCATAAGCATGATCTTGGATCAAGTTTCCATCATCTTCTAATTGATCAGGAACTGCCTTCACATTATACAACCGAACTGACTCAACTGGAAGCCGAGATAATTTCTTCTTTATGACCTCAAATTCATCACTGTAGTTGGCCCAATAGTCCTCCAAATTCACCTTATGGTTATACTCCCTGCTAGCCTTCTTTTGGGCTTCTCCTGTAATGTCAAATTTGGATCTCTTAGAGTGGAAAGACAAGCCAAGAGTACTCATTTCTTCTTCTGAAGCCTAGGTAGAACCAATGGAATGACAAACCTCTCTAGTGCCAATCTTTAATGGGAAATCTCTACCAAAACCAGTCTTATGCTTGTCTCTCTTGAAAATAGCATCAAAGTCATAGATCTGTCTAGTTACTTCCAACAATATAATGTGATCAATGGGATACCATGGAAGTCTGTATGGGGCCCTTTGGCAGCCATCAATCTAAATGTAGGAGAAGGTTGGGAATTGAATAAACCATGCTCCATATTTCTTGATGAGTTCCTTAGCCAGATCTAAAATTCTGACATGCTCTGCCTCCTGAAGAATTATGGTGATATGCATGGTAAATGAATCATTTTCCTTCCTATAGTCCGAGCTCCCTAAATATAACTAAGGAAAAACTTCATAGATAATATCTTGTCCAAAAATTCCCTTTGTATCCAATCCTTTGTAGGGATGGAATCTAGCAAGTGCATAGACCAAATAGGAGGTCACCGTGAAGGTCTTTGTTTGCAACACATTGGACAATTGTTTATGAATTACGTGGCTAATGACCCCTGCCCAATGGTAGTTAATCTTTTCTTGCTCCATCCTCACAAACACATGGCACATCTAGTTCTCAAACATTCCAACACTCTTCAATCCAATCACCCTACTAAGAAATGTGTGGCATCATAGTACTCCTTGAATTTTGCTCTGAACAACTGTTTGGGAAACTTGGAGTAGTGAGACTTGGGATTTTCTAGCCAAGAATTGATAAACTATTGTGACTTCACAGTCTGATCATCGTAGAACTCCTGAGCTACCTCAATGGTGAATCCCACCACATGAGACCTGTCTGGAATATCAAAGGTTTGGGCAATGGAGACTGGGTTGAGATTTTCAACAACTCTCCCTTGATGACAAATTATCCTTTGTGTATCTTGGTCATAGTGCCTAGCACACTCAAGGACCAACTCATAACATTGCACCATAGAAGGGAAACCAGCTACGTGGGACAAGCTTGATTCCATCATCCTTCTAGCCACCAAAGGAGGATCCTTAACTGCCATCCTTTCTTTAAACTCTTCATAGTCCCAAAGGACAACGTTTGTATCAATGACTTCTAACCAGACAGAAGTGATCTTACTCTCAGGAACCTTTCTCTTAATGTCTAGCTTAATCCTCTCTACATCAAACAATGAGGAACTAGTTGCTACTTTGCTTGATTCAGCCTGCACTCAACATGAAAATTACAGTAAAAACCATAGGAAGGAAACGTTAATCCATTAAAACACTATTAGAATGCATCCCATATAGCCAGAGTTCTATTAAATCTCATATGAAACAATCACAAAAAAATTTGGGTTTCGAGACCATTCGCAGAATCTAAGCCAGAGGGGAATTTTGGGAAATTCCAGACCAATTGGATTCCAACAGAATAGCTAGAAAACACTTACTTAACCATTAAACTAATCATTTTCATCAATAAACCACATGAGAGATCATAAGAGGCATGAGTAAACCATAAAATGCATTGAAAATTACTAACACATCATGCTATTCCATATTCCTTTACATTTCATCAAATTTTAGGAAAATACGCCAGAGACGGATTCCCACGAAGAACAAGGCAGATTGCCAACTTCAGAAAATCAGAGAGATGACAGATTTCAGAGAAATACGAACCTGACAGAAATTTGTGGATAAGACAGAACTCCAAAAGCAATGTAGAAATTCAAGAACAAAGGTTTCAACAAGAGCCAGTCATCTTGTTGAGAATTCTTGGTGACTCCCGCAAGGTCACGCCAAAGGATGTCATCGGAAGAGGTTTTAGCAAGACTTGGTGGTTTCGGTGTAACATCTCGCCGAACGGTGATATAGCAAACATATCGATATGAACAACAGGTAGTCAAGGTAAGGTCCTAGTGAATCCTTCTTGTCTCATTGACTTTTGGGGTTTAAGCAAACACTTCAGCCAGACTAAAGTTTTCAATATGAGGTCTTAGTGAAGCTGCAGTGTCTTGGCGACTAGCGATAGGTTTTGAATTCGGCTAGAGGTCTTGCCGACCACGTAATGTTTCACCCAGATGAAGTCCCATCGGTATAACCTCTTGCCGAATCATGTGGTCTTAGCAAAAGAAGATTTGAGCTCACCAAGAAAGGAAGGGTCGCCATAAGGTCTTTGTGACCGCCGGTAGTCTCGCCGAAAGCGAAGGTCTCAACAAGAGTTGTGAGCTCACCAAAATGTCTCATCGAAGGATGGATGTCTCAGCGAAGCAAATGGATATCGGTATAACTAATGGAGCCCACTATGACCTCTTGCTAACTAGGGCTTGTCTCGCCGAAAGAGAATATGAAAATGCAAGTCGATGAGAGATTTCTTATAGGGTGAGGTCTCGGAAAATCCTCTTTGTCTCATCGACTGACATAGGAGACCTTATCGGTGTGAGAAATGATAATGTCGCAGCGATCAAGTATGAACTTAGGAAGGCCTTTTCGGCGAAATACAGGGTGACCGATATGACATCTCCCTGACTTTGAAGGGTCATAGCGAAATAGATTTGGAGGGGATGGATAGTCACGGTTTTACCCAGACACCGAACCAATGTAGAATTTCACAAAGTTTAACTCAGGACAAGTCAATGATGGACCTTCAATAGATTTTCTTTGTGTTTCAGGGCCGTTTTAAGACAAAATAATTTGAAATGACATTTCCCTAGGTTTGAAACCTTATTCATCCGCCATTAGCACAAAGGTAAGCTCAGAGTTTAGTTTTTCAACTTCTAAGTCATCACTAGGGTTTACTAATTATTCTCAGGCAAGATTCATTAAAATGCAGATAGACAAGTGAGTTCAAAACTTACCCAAGAGATGACAAATGACACAATACTGAACAACTCTAGCATGAAATGATCAAATACGTAGGAATTCAAATCCCATAGGCTCTCATGACATCAACATGCCATTCATAATTCATCAATTCAAAGCAAAGCAATTGAAACACATACCATTGTAAAATGGAAATCGATTTGAGACGTAGCAAATGCGAAGCCCAATGGTGTCCACAAAGAACAGAGGTGAGAACACACAAGAAACCATCACTAGATTGATCAATTCAAACCCAAACCCCCCAAAATGAAGTCAATCAATCACAGGAAAGCAAAAACTCCAAGGACACGATCTTCAACTCAGACAATGGCAAATAGCAAGCATGATGGCACAAAAGATCCCAGAAATCAAGTTAAATCCATCCTTCAAAGCATGTACGAAGCCATTAATGCAATCGATAAGACAATTAGGAAACCCAGGAAACCAATGACAGGGCGGATTCTAGAAAAATCTAGTCCATGCAGAAATCCATGAATACTAAAAATTCCTAGATAGGGTCCAGCCAGAGTCTAAGTAGGATCTGGGAAAATCCGATCGGGGTGGAAAATCCTGAATCCGAACAAAAACCCGAAATTCATCCAGAACTTATGATTTTCAATAAATAACTTGGGGAAACACTTAGGAAATCAAAATAAAATTTTAAGCACGTGCCAAAGTATGACAAAAACCATAAAGGAAAGGGCCAAAAAAAAAAAAACCGAAGCAAAAAGAGGGTCCCTGCTTTTAGCGGGGCGTGTGTGCGAAAATTGCTCAACACTACTCACATCTACCAAGGGCTCGATAATAAAGTGCATATCAGATGGAGTGTCATCATGTGTGCTCAAAAGGATGGCACCACATGGAATCAAGTACACCTCTCATAGGGAGTAGGAGACTCAATCATGCCCGAATCCACGCCCCATAGGCGGATTACTCAATGCCCCACAGACAGATGGGCCTTCTCGAGTGCATCCTTAGCCTTTACAAGTGCTCAAGGCCATGCACGAGGACTCATTATCTTATTAGTGTTTTACCCCATTAATTTTATTTATTTATCGCTTGTTTACTCTAACTTTGCTACTAGTTCCCTTGGCAGCCACTTGTGGGCCCCAGGCCCATAGAGAGCCACTCCATATGACCACTCTATTACCTATACCTATGCTCATCTCATTTAACCAAATGAGGAAACCAAAGAATAATTGAAATAAAAGGAAGGACCATAATTTCTATCAAAGAAACCAATTAAGAGAAACC
Source organism: Sequoia sempervirens (assembly GCA_007258455.2). Classification (NCBI taxonomy): domain Eukaryota; kingdom Viridiplantae; phylum Streptophyta; class Pinopsida; order Cupressales; family Cupressaceae; genus Sequoia; species Sequoia sempervirens. The sequence goes on along the minus strand of VDFB02058242.1, from coordinate 706,054,507 downwards.
AACTAACACTATTGTAAAAAACACATTTAATGGTTGTAAATCAACATAAAAAGAAGGAACAAAAATCATGTAAAAAATCAAAGTGCTCAGATTACAAATCTAAGCCCGACCTAGTTCGGATTTTGGTGTCTCGAGTTGAAAAACACCTTTGATTTTTGAGTTGAGGGAAAAAAATGGAGTGTTGTTCAGAAAAACATCTTTTTCCAAACTAGGCAAGCAAAAAACATAGAAAAATAAAAGTGCCCAGATTTCAAATCTGCCAAAACCTAGTTGAGGTATTGGCATCCCTACATGAAATCCACCCTTAATTTTTATTTTTATCAATAAAGTAATGAGCAGAAATTAAAAAAACATGTTTTTCTTACAAATTGGGCAAAAGAAGAGAAATAAGAAAGAGCCCATGAAATAGATTTTTCCCAGAAACCCATTTCAAGTTGGCTAGAGATCTACAAAATCAGTTAGAAAAAAATCCCACACATAAACCATAACCAATTAAAATAAACCAACATTCAACTCCAATCAATACAAAACAAAGACATGAAAGAGTTCCTCAAATTCTCATAGGACAACAATAACCCAGATTAGAAAGAAAATTTACCAGCCAAAGATCAAAGAGGAACAATCAAAAATTACCTCAAATTGCCCCAAAACCAAAATGGAGAATTTTCTCAATGGAGAAGGCATGAACAAGCTCCAAAAATAGAAAAAAAGCAAGAACTGGTAGGCTGATTTCAATAATTTACCACCCACAAAATCTCCTCAGCAAATCTTTCACAATCTTCCCAACTTAGTTACCCAAATGATGGGGGTTTCTTCCTCCATGAAAAAACAACAATTTATTTCTTCACCAAAAATCCCATCCTCCCCAAAACAAAGCTCCCTTTTCTTTTATATTTTTCCCCTCCCAAAACCAACAAAAGGGATAAAAAACTTTTTTATAAAATTATGCATTAGAGCTCCCCCAAAAGGAACAACTAATTAAAATCACAAAATAAGCAATATTAAAATACACATGAAATATTAATGAAAACCAAAACCAAATACCTCAAATGAGACAAGCGGGAAAGTCACATATGGAAGAAGGGTGCTTTGAACGTTACCATTAGGTAACCAGATGGAAGACAACAATACAGAAACAGTGCCCTAATAGGGTATAGTGGGCTAGGGTAGGGAATATTTGGCCTATGACTACCTCTAGTAACCACCATCAGGGAAAGAGAGTACGCTTAGGCCTATGAATTTAGGCGGACTCGATACTCAGTACTTGCATCACTCCAATCAAATGTTAAAGTACATGTGCATGAATCATATATCATATATCTAATAGCAGCATCAACCAACAAGAAAAAGAGTTGTAATATCATAAGCCTCTCAGTTACAGTGTTATGATGTCATCTTTTTCTTGTCCATAATCATACAAAAGCAAGGACAATGATGTATACATGAAAATATAAGCATGTAATCCAGCATAATATCTAGCCATGTAAGCATGAAATCCAACATGAACAATAATCATATCAACAACATAACAACATATAAACATGTAAGCATGTAAACATGTAATCCAGCATAACAGTCACAGAATTACTCCTCTCCAATGTCAATACAAAATAATGAAGGGACGAATAGAGTAAATACAAAATATATAGTTATCGGAATCCATCAAGGAAAGACCACAACAAAATACAAACATGGGGTTGTTACAATTGTAGCATAACCATATGAATGCTTTGTTTTCCTTTCAAGATGATGTTTTCTTTAATATATAAGTCTTATTGAAATGAATTCAATCCATACTTCATATGATCGTTAATTGGCATAACAAGCTCCTGAGAGTCAAAGATTTAGTCATGGAATTCCACAATAAAGACCTTAAGGTTCAATGAAGATGATTTTGGTAGTTTTGCTTATAATAATATGTTTAGAATTCAATTATTGAAAAATAGAATGATTCAGATGTGCATATGTCTTTCTCCTACTTGTTGATATCTTGCATTCTGATTTTGTAGGCTTTGCATCTAATACTTGTTGAAGCACTAAAACACTTTGTGCTTTTCATGGGGCATTGTTGTTTGTTCTTCTGTTGGATTGAATAAATTGTTTCATTTATCATTTCAATTATTCCTATTGAAAGAATAAAGACATTAAGGTTCAATGAATATGATCTTGTCATTTTTGCTTATAATAATATGTCCAATAGTCGATTATTGGAAGTAGGATGGCTCAAAGGTGCAACATTTAATAATTGTTGAAGTAATAAAACACTATATGCTATTTTGCATAGGGCATTGTTGATTGTTCTTTTGTGGGCTTGAGGAAATAATTTGACTTATAGTTTCTATGTCTCGCCAATGGTTGCAAAGTAATAAATCAGTTCATGTTTTCATTGGTAAGTCATTCTTAGTTTTTTTCTTGTGTGTTTAGAGATGCTTCTTATTTGTTTGGGCCTTAATAAGGATTTTCTAGATTGGCAGGTTTTATATAAAGTGTGAGATGAAACATGGGTCTTGGTTTTTATTATACTTGATGTATGCACTAATATGCATATCGATGTTGTTTGCATCTATTTTTGCACACCCACATAAAAATACAATCCACCATTATGCATTGCATATGCATATCTAGGAACTTTTCGTTTTGGAATAAATGAATGTCTTATATATATATATATTTGTGTGTGTGTACATGTATATATGTATGTATGTATCTTGGTCAATATTTAAACCAATATTGTTTGATTTGTGGCTTTTGTTTGGTGGTTATTGTTGCATTGGAATGAAATAGTTGATGTTATATAGTTGATATTTGATTGCATTATAGAATGTTGGTGAATACATTTCTGTAAGTATATCTATATATATACGTACATATATATACATGCATATATATATACCCATATATCTACATATAATGCGTTATTGAAAATTGGACAAACATTCACTTTGTTTTAAGAGGATCTTAAAGAAAAATGTTTCTTGCACCATCACCACTACACGAAAACCATACAACAATTAATGATGATGCCATTTTGCTAGCCTTCTCTATTGTCGCACCAAACATTTTTTATTTGAAAAATTAAAAAAAAAAAAAATTAATTTATGGCTTCTATTTAATGGTTATGGTTGCATTGAAATGAAATGGTTGATGTTATATAGTTGATATTTGATTGCATTACAAACTGTTGATTATTGATCTCTAGGTTAGGCTATATTGTTCTATTTTTGATAAGGTGTTGCTCAAGAGGCTATATTGTTTCAATTTTTGATCCTAGGGTGTTGGTGAATACATTCCTATAAGTATATATATATACACATATACATGTATATATATACCCATATATCTACGAAAGAAAACTAGACTATGTTAAGAATTATAGTTTGTTGCAAACATAGCCACACAATGGAGCTCATAGAAAGAAGACCACAAAAAAAATTCACATTGACAAACCCATGCAACCCTCAAAAGAAGGATTAACAAAAAATTATCACATGTAACACTTTTGTTTTAGTTTTGCAAACATCATTGCCTATAAAAAAACACAAAATAGCCTCTAACCACCTATACAAAAGTGTCCATTATACAGATATATCCATAGGTGGTCCTCAAACAATAAAATACTGTGTGCATCTACTACCAACGAAACACAGACATATACATAGGAAATATAAAGTTAGACAAAAAAAAAATTTGCCTACTCTCGGCCTTATCATATTGGGTCATTGACCATGATTGACTTTCACCAAACCCCTGAGCAATAACATACATTGTTCGCCACTATGATGAATGGTCAAATCAATCTTTCTTATGACACGAGTATGTGCAGGATCATCATTGAAAAAATAGGACCTTAAGTGACAAAAAATTAAGAAAAATTAGAGTTGGGAAACTTGACATAAACATTTAAATAAGTTATCTATATTATTTCAAAAATATGTAAGAATAGAATTTGTAGCTAATTGAATGTAGTTTCTAAACTACTAGGTTTGTTTAAAAAAAATCTTTATGGTGAAAGTTTGAGATTTCAATGCAGTAGTACATAAATTTTAGGGAAAAAATAAGAAGTAAGTGTTTGTCTAACCACCCTAACCACAATAAAATAATAATATTTTTTTATAAGATTTTGGATATAAGTAGAGGTCTCATGTCCTAATGTAATGCATATTTTTTTGTAATTTTTTTCCAAATAAATAATTAATTATGAATTTTTTATTACAACTTTTAAAAAATATTAAAACTCATATGTTTGACCACCTTAACTTGGTCAAAACTTCATAAAATTCATTTTTTCTTTTTAATCTTATAGTATACGATGCATAGAATGTGGCCCATGTTTTGGATTCAAAAATGTGATAGTTTGAAAGCTATAGATATTTTTCAATTAGCCTATCAATCAGGACTTTAGTCATAATTTGAATAGAAAATGAATAATAATTACTTATTAAATTTTAAAATAGAAGCATAATTTATATTGGTGGAAAGCTAAGAATCTCCTTTAAAAACACTTTTCATTTCATCAATTTTGGGTAAAAAAAAAGTCATCAGCTACATACCGATCATATTGCCACTTTTTAGCCCATCATGATCCTGCACATACCCACACTTACTATACAGTCTATCACCGTAACAACTCCTTTTTTGAGGCTGAAGAAAAAATAACTAGGAAGATGTATTTAATGCATGTTTTTCCTCCTTGCTAACAACTATTTTGAACAACAAGCTAAACCCAGAGAATGGCACCCAGCAATGTGTTATCAAAAATTGAAACAATATAGTTTCACAATAGGACCCTTTGAGAAACAAAACAATTGTAACACCTCTCTAACTCTAGCCTGGGTAAGATAGTATTTTGATTTTGATTTGATATTTTAAATGTTAAATGTTATCAAAATGAGATTAGACATTATTGATTATGGATAGGAAATGGATGATGTCGTAACACTTGTATCTAAGAGGCTTACGATATCATGACCCTTTTCCTGATGATTGATGTTGCTTCGACTATATGATATATGTTATATGCACACGTACTTTGATGTGTGATTGGAGTGATGCAGGTATCAAGTATCGACTCCACTTAGATCCACAAGCCTGAGCGTACTCATATTCCTTGATGGTGGTTACTGGAGGTAGTCACAGGCCAAACGTCCCCTACCCTAGCCCACTATACCCTATTAGTGCAGTGTTTCCTTGATGTCTTACTATCCGGTTACCTAACGGTAATGTCCAGAGCACCTTTCAGCCATATGTCTGATGCACCTTTCAGTCATATATGGTTTACCAATATGTCTCATTGAGGTATTTTGTCTTGGTTTTCATTAATATTTTATGTGGTTATATATAATTAATTGGTTGTCAATGTCTTGATGTGGTTTCTTTGACATCTTTTCATGATTTCATAAATGAAATTTTATTGTAATTTATTGATGAGAGATTTGAATGGTTTATCCATGAGGTTTTAAATATGTTATTTTAAATGATTTTTATTGATCATTCGAGATAATGATATATTTCATTTGGAAATTTTAAATGATTTTATTAATCCATTTTGTGAACCCTCATTGTTTTATTTAAATCTTCTTGGGGAGCTTGTGTCTATTTTAATGTTGGATTTAAATTATTATTTTTTATATGAAATAAAGAATGTTGTATATAAATGATTTTAATTAATTCCTTTGAAGATCTTTAATAATTTATTTAATTAAATGTTTTATTTCATTTTATTGTGAAGAGTTTAGTTAAAAGAAAATGGTATCCTTGTCTTTGATATAGATTTTGTTTTGTTTTGGGAAGCTTTAATAGCTTACTTTAATTAAATGTCTTATTTTCTTTTCTTTTTTTATGGTTTTGAGAAAATATAAAAGGGAAGAAAGTTTTTTTTTGGGATAACTTCTTTTTGGAGGGGACAAAATTCTCTATTTATGGAGGAGAAACCCCATGCATTGAGCAATTGAGTTTGGGAAGAAACAAAGAGATTTTCTAGGGAGAAAATTGTGGGTATTGGATTGTTGAATTCAGGTTGTCAATTCTTCCTTGTTGTCCAATTTTGGAACTTGGTCTTGTCTTTTACATTGAGCATGCCTCCATTTTTGTTTTGGGGTAGAATTGAGGTATTCTCCTTGTTTTTCTTCAATCTTGTATGACTGACGATTTTTGCATTCACTTATGTCATTTATGCCTTGAATGTCTTTGCAATTTTGGGTTACTTTTATTTTGTGAATAATTGGAGAAGATCCTCTATTTTATTTTGTGAAGGCTTGGGGTTTGGATGATGGTTTTTTTGGATTCTTTTTTTTCTCTTTAGTATTTATGTATGGCAATTTTTTGTGTGTTTCCAATAAATCTAAAATGGGTTGCTAAAAAAATAGATTTTTGGGAACTTTCATTTTGTTTCTCTTTTTGCCCAATTTGTAAAAAATATATTTCTTTATTGATCTATATTCACATATTAAAAATGAAAAATAAATGTAGATTCCATGTAGAAATTCTCAAATCTCAATTGGGTCTTTGGCAGATTTTAATTCTAGGCACTTTAATTTTTGGTCAAATTTGTGCCTACTTGTGGAAACACGTTTTTTAATCATGATCTTTAACCAGCTATTATAATTGCAAAATAAAGTTGGATTACATGTAGAAACAGCCATATCTCAATTGGGTCTTTGTCCAATTTTTAATCCAGACACTTTCATTTTTCACGTTTTTGCCTAGCCATGCATAAAATGATGTTTTTCTAAACACTTTATTTTTTGTCATAAAATAAAAAATTAAAGGTGGAATCCAACTAGAAATGTCAAAATATGAACTAGGTTTTTTTTCTATTTTAGATCTGGGCACTTTTATCTTTTTATGAAATTTTGATGCCTCTTTCTCAGGCGTTTGAACGACCGCTAAAACCGTGCTTTGTGCTACTGTCACTTAGTGGTTTTAATTGTTTAAAAGTATTTTTTTGAGATAATTTAATGAGGTTAATACTGATTATGTGATTGGGTTCTTTTATTAAGTTAATGATGAGTGTTAGATGGTATTTGAGCTATTTGTTAGTGGATGTGATCAGCTATTTAAATGATTTACCAACAGTGTTTGCTTGGCTATTTTAAATAGTTTTTGTGATGGATTTTAGTGGTTTTTTCATTTTTTCATATTTGATTTTGATACCCCATTTGGTTAAACAAGATGGGGTAAAATAATTATAAGATAATGAGCCCTCGTGCATGGCCTTGAACGCTTGTAAAATATAAGGATGCACTCGAGAAGGCCTATTCGTCTACAGGGCATTGAGTTATCTATCTGTAGGGAGTTGAATTGGGCATGATTGAGTTTTCCCCATTTGTATGAGAGGTATACTTTATTTCATGTGGTTCCATCCCTTCGAGCACACATGATGACACTCCATCTGATCAATACTCTATCAGATCAACACTCTAGTACCTCATACCTTAGTAGTCATGAGTAGTACTCGACATGTTATTGCATGAGCATCTTCATGTTGTGATATTAGCTTTAATTCATTGTATTTCATGTTTGCTTTGTGTCTGATGTGAGTGTTGGCCTTATGTTACCATTGCCTTATTATTTCTTCTTGGGCCTTGTGACTACTTTAGAGCATGGTGGGGTGGTCTCTTTTGAGTCCACATCGTAGGGAGGCATTGCCACCGCTATTGGGGACCGGTGTACAGGTTATTTGAGCACTATTTGGAGTTGTTCTCTCATTCGTATTTAATTAATTGATGTATTTTATTCATGGCTATGCCATTGTACTCATGTATATTCCTTTATGTATATTGTACTGTCTTGAGAGAGATGTAATCATATAATTAAATGAGAAGAAATGTGATGTTTTGTATTTGGTTTACAAGTTCCGATGTTGGTATCAGACTCACTTGTATTATAATTATCATTATGGATTTTCCTTTAGAAGCTTTCATGCAAAAATTAGATCTTGGTTGTTTATTTCTTTCTTGCAATAGTCTGCAAAGATTCTAGCGCATCATAACTCTTTGTTTGTTGTTCTATGTTGTTGTTGTTAATGTTTTGATACATTGTAGTCTTCTCTATGTGTTTTGTGATTTCTAGAGCATTGGCTCTGAAAGTTCCAGCATAGAGATTTCCAGAGCATCGACATAGAAAATTCTGGAGCATCGACATAGGAAATTTCAGAGCACTGGTGCAGGAAATTTTGGAGCACCTGCGTAGATAATTCTGGAGCACCAGAGCTATCTTGTTTACTCCAGATTGGATTTTATTTGGAGTGTAAACTAGTCCTATCCTTTGGGTTGTGCATTCAGCTACATTTGTTCATGTATGTTGTCAATATATCGTATTGGAAACTACCTTTTTGTGTAGGTTATTCTTCTTGTTTAAAAAAAAAAATTATCTTGTCCTCTTTTGGCTCTTACCCTTCAGGGTTGCGTAGCGAGATGTTACATCTGGTATCAGAGCCCATGTTCACACACTGGGAGCTCTAGCATACTTGATCCTTCTATGTTATGTTGTGTTTGGTGTGTGTGGTGTGAGCTTGTTATATTGTTTCTCATAGTCTTGTTGTTTTGATTTCATGCCTCAGTATGGTGTACAAACCATCCTTGTGATGATCTATGTGGATGTGTTATTTGTTTCCTTTAGGATGTCCCTAG